>CAUYTI010042449.1:0-28206 GCA_963575145.1 Galago senegalensis
CCATCCTAGGCTATAGTTGTGTTTCATTTTCCATATGCAACTGTGGATAATTATAAATTGGTTTCACAGTAGTACTGAGTACATTGGCTATTTTTTTTTCCATTCCTGAGATACTTTACTAAGAGGAATATTTTCCGGCTCCATCCATGCCACTTTTGCTCTTTTCCATCACACTATATGCTTCCCCTGCCATTGCCATGCCAACCACTCACATTTCTAGCCCAATTACCTTGTGAAGCTCCAGACCCACCTATACAGTCTTGAGCATATTTCTACTTGCAGATCCTACAGGCTCCAAAATGTAACATGCATAAATCTAAAGTCTCCATCTTGACCTTGTATAGGTGCTCAGCCTCTGGGACCCCTATTTCAGTGCCTGGTACCACCACTAACCCATTTCATAAGTCAGGAATCTGCAGGTCAAACAATATTCTGCTGACATCTCTCGTAACCGACAACCTGTCCAGTCAATTCTTCCCTTTCAGATCCTTCATTGCTCGATAATTCAGCCCCTTCTGTTCAGCTTCACTACTATTCCCTACATCACATCTCTAACTGCCACCTACTGGTCTCGCTGCCCAGCTTCGCACTGCCCCAATTCATTTATTCAACAAGTATTTACAGAGCAGAATTTACAGTCCTTGGGGAGAAAAATAAGCAGATTTGCAATCACGACTTCCTTTTCTATCAGTGTCGGCTTTACTGTTCTTATTCTATATAATATTGCACAAACATACACATGTCATTCATGCCCAATGTTTTAAGAATGTAGACATTTTAATGCAATTGTACTGGAGGATGACAGTGATAGGACAGTGATGGTACACGGGGTCTTGACAACACAGGTTAAAAACCAGCTTAGAGCAGGTTAAGTAAAGCTCCCTGAGGAAATGACCTCTAAGCTGAAACTGAACGCATGAGTAGGTGCTGGCTAGACAGAGAGAATGAAGACAAGTGTTCCATGCCAGAAGCACCATTTTTTAATGTCCAGGAAGCCAGTTTTCTTAGCGTGAAATATTCTGTTCCATTGCAGTTGTTATTTGTCATCAAGGTACAAGAAACGGAAGAAGCAGAAGATCTCTATACACTTCGTAAGGACACTGGACCCCATTCGAAAAAGAATGGGAACCACTGCACGATTCAAAGCAGGAGCATCACACAGTAAGATGACCACCCTGGCCACAGAGGCACCTGCTCTACCCTCCAACCAGAGGGCGCTTTACACTTTCTACTTAAGTTTGTTCATCTGATCTCTAGTTCCTTTACTTTTAAGTCCAGGTATTATCTGGTCTCTGTTTACATCTTTATCCATAACTCTTGCTATTCACCCAGCTTTTACACACTCAGCTCCGGCAAAATCACTCTTCTACCACTGCTTAAAAGCAAAAGTACTGCAGAATCTTGGTTCTGAGCCTTTGCATACTCTGTTCCACACACGTTTCCCTAATTCTAGAACATTTCTGCTGTGGTAACAAATATTAATCATTCAGGGCTCAACTTGACGTTATTGACATTATATGACTCAGGGGTCCCTGCTGAAGTTTGATCTGTGCCTCTACTCTGCAATCAAAATGCTGTGTGAGGTTCCCTATATTTTTATGACTTAGCGTGCTCCACTATAAATGCCTGCCTTTTTCTTTTTCTCTTTTGTATTATATCCTAGTGTGCATAATAAATTCTGTAAAATTAAGGCTTTGTTTTGTAGGAATATAATCCATATACACTGAAGTAACGTATGAACACCACTTAGTTTTCTTATATGGAGAAAATAACAGATTTCTTAAGGCATACAAAAGCTCAAGCAAATATATCAAATAAAATATTATACTAGCCTTAATTTAAAATAGATAAGAAATATCTTTATAAATTATATGATGGAAATTGTAGGAGGCAAAAGACCATGTATTAGTTACGTCTTTTTTAATTCCTGTGCTATTCAGTTATTCAAGATCTCTTAACAACTTATAAAGTAAGGTGTTTAGTCAGATGATTTTAACATTTCTTTCAAATTTAAAATCCTGTTATCAGATAAGAGCACCTGCTATCAGATGTAGGTAGAATCTACCTACATCTACAGATGTCTCCCAGACTATTTAACTAACAATATAGCTTATTCATTTCGACTCAGTTGCCTAAATTGGCAGTGAAGGAAATAAGATATATTTTAGTAAGCCGTCAGTGTTTGCCAAAATATCCTTCACCCTCTCCTGATAAATTGGTTTGTTTTTGTGATTATGCTACAGGATGAAAATTTAATTCTTAAATGAAATTGAAGTGGGAAACAATTTGTCTCAACTATAAATGGTGCCTCGAACCCCACTGTTAAATCTACTCTTAGTAATTCAATTCTAAACACGATGATCCAACCTCAGCTAGACATTCACTTATCAATTGAATGGTATTATTTCCTGAATCTGTGTGTTGTGTTAGTATCTTTTCAGCTTGGCTTCTTTGATGAGAGAAATACAGAAGCTGGCGTGGAGAACTCCAAACGTTTGTATTATATATTCTTTGAATGAATATGATTTGATGTCAGAACATTGTCACGTGGCTATACATCTAACGTTTCCAGTTTTAGATAAACAAGGTAATGTCACCTTTGTGACAAACCGCCAACGCAAAATTCACCGCAATTCATCAAAAGAGCATCCTGACTGTCTGAGTAGAATGGACATTGATTATGTACCAATTAAAGCAGACATGATTCACGCTGAATGAAAATCAATCGACATTATCTGTATAATAAGCACGATCCTCCCCTTACTGTCTTGGAAAATGGAGGTAAGAAGACCGCTGGGGAGAGAAATGTGCTCTTCATGTCGTGTTCGGGCTTGGTCGGAGTTGAGGAAAGCTGGGGACGAGTCCCAAAGAACGTGTGGCCAAGGAAACAGCAGACACAGGTCTACTGCAGACAGAGTCCCCTCCATCCCACCCGGCCTGCGGGAGCACATTGAGAGAGAACTATAGAGGGAGTCTGCAGGGCTGGCCCCAGCCAGCTGTGCATCTCAGGGGTGGAAGAGGACGGTCCTTTGGTAAGAGACAGGAGAGGCCCTGCTCTCCTTAGGGTCAGGCGGTGCGCTTTCCTCGTGGCAAAAGCCTAAGTATGTGCCTTTAAAGTGGCACATACTTCGGTATGTGTATCTCTCACTGTCCCTTCCCAGACGTGGGAGTTTCACAGAGCGTCCTCCCAGCGCCACGTGATGTGCTCAAAGATTGGCCAACAGCATTTTTAAAACAGAAAAAGTGAAGAAGGCTTAGGCTTTACACACTTTGTTACACTGCGCTAGAATGGCACGAGGCCTTAAATCTCATCAGTTCCATTTATTAGATGCTGTAAACTTTTACGGTCTGTCCAATTGAGCATTGCAGGGCAGTGAAGCACGAGTGACCGCGTGGTGCCTGAAAAAGCCCCTTTGGGTTGTAGGAATCCAGTCACCACATACCAAGGAGCGCAGCTGCTTTGACTAAAATGCTCGCTGGAATTGGATGCTGTTTTTTTCACAGAAACTAATCTTACGATGTTATATAGTATATTTTTTTAAACTGCTTTTTATATCTTTTTTCTCTATGATCAACTACAAATACCATAGATATAATCAACCTTCCTTTGAGCATATGGATAAAACACAGGAAAGGAAAACCCGACTTTGTTTTCTTTAGACTTCACACTTGTTTCATATGCCTGTTTTGTTTTGTTTTAAGTGGCGTCTCCAGACAAGGAAAGATATTACCTTATACCTGATTTTCTCAGGCGCTAGAGACGAACCCCAGCCCACTGGTTCCAACACTTTTTTCTTACCCTTCTTTTCCTCTGAGTTTCATTGCTTCCCTGGCTGTCCGCACTTATTTGGACCTGTTGAAGGAACTCGCTTCATACTGTCTGGCAGGTGACCCTCCTTGGATGTTTCTACCTCTCACAGGGTGTACCAGCCCTTAGAAGGGAGTGCACGTGGCTTTTGCATCTTGGTGTCACTCACAACCACACACATGCACACACAAAAGAAATTATATTCCCCAAATACACAAAACTCAATATTTTTATACCTAATTGAATTGAGTTTAACTAATGAATTTAAAAAAATAAATGTTTCTTTTTTTAATCATTTAGAGGGGAAAAGCATTTCTTGCCAGAATCCATCACTGTGATCACTATGAAGCTACAATCAGCCAGAGTCCAGAGAAGTTCGTTTGGTGACCGTGTTAGGCAGGAAGAAGCCTAATCACAAGGACGGGAAACTGGATGCAAAAATGTCATATTTAATACAGGAAGTGGTGAGCAAAACATAGCAAGCACCTTTCTTGTTCTTACCGCACAAGAACAAAGCATCAAATGAAAAATAAAAATGTGTATCAGTTATATGATTGTTTTGGCTGGATGTGGTGGCTCACACCTGTAATCCTAGTACTCTAGGAAGCTGAAGGGGGAAGATTGCTTGAGCAAAAGAGGAAAGACCAACCTGAGCACAGCAGGACCCCACCTATACTAAAAATAGAAAAATTAGCAAAGTGGCATGTGCTAGTAGTCTCAGCTACTCAGGAGGCTGAGGCAGGAGGATCATTTGAGCCCAAGAGTTTGAGGTTGCTGTGAGCTAGGCTGAAGGAGGCCATGGCACTCTAGCCCAAGTGACAGTATAAGACTCTGTCTCAAAAAAAAAAAAAACAAAAAGTTTTTTAGCTTGATCAGATTCCAGTAATATCTTTTTGGTGTTGCTTCAATTGCAAGGGGGGAGTGTCCTCCTCATAAAATATTTTCCCAGGCCAATTTGTTCAAGTGTTTTCCCTACACTTTCTTATGGTATTTTTATAGTTTCATGTCTTAAGTTTAAATCTTTTATCTAGTGAGAATCAATTTCTTTTAGTGGTGAAAGATGAGGGCTCAGTTTCAGTCTTCCACTGGTTGCCAGCCAGTTCTCCCAGCATCATTCGTGAAATAGGGAATCTTTTCCCCAATGTATGTTTTTGTTAGGTTTATCAAAGATCAAATGGCAATATGTGGCTGGGTTCATCTCTAGATTCTCTGTTCTGTTCCACATATCTACATCTGTATTTGACTGCCAATACCATGCGAGTGGAGGGAGGGTATTTGGTGGGATCTCACCTAATGTGCACACTGCAAGGATACATTTAAAACAGCTAAGAGTATATTATAAACTTCTTAGCACAAAAAATAAATAAGTGAGACGATGGTTATGTTAATCAATTAGATTTAAGCATTCCACATTGTATGTCAAATCGTCACATTGTACCCCATAAATGTAAACAGTTATAATTTAATAAAAATTAATTTTAAAAAAAGAAAATAATTATATGGTTGCTTTATTGACAAAGATTAAAATGTCAAATGGTCTACAGGTATACTTGACAGACACTATACAGAATGGATAATTGCTATTTCTAAGTAGCTGCCTGTTCAGTATCACTCGAGGGAAATATTTGTTGAAGTTATTCAGTTTTATACTTTTCACACAACCTCTCACAGAGAATGTATTTAATTCATTTTTACATGCACATTATTTTCATTTAACACGTGTGGTGCTAATAATGCTCAAGACTCTATACAAAGTTTTAATACCTTGAGATCTACAAAGTGAATTTGCCTTCCTTCTGTGCTCCATCCTTATAACAAGCCAGTATTTGTCTTTAAGGTAAAGGATAGATTTTAAGTCCCACTCTAGAGGTAAGAGCTGAAGACACAGAAGCTAAAGTACACCATCAATTTCCCACTGGTAACATGGACCCGAGTCAGGACTTCTAATTCAAGGGAACTAGAAACTTGCCAGTGTTCCTTATGATTCCACCACGTGAGCGCCTCTAGATGGGGGAACTGTAATCACCCCATTCATTTGAATATTTTTCTTACACAATTCTTAACCTTTAACAAGAGCTCCATGTAAACGACATCACTTACAGATGAAATGATATGATGTCTAAAATTTACTTTAAAACATTGTAAAATGGCAAAATGAGGGTAGTGGAGAGTTTAAAAACAATCGGAGAAGGGGTTGATAACTGCTGAAGCTGACTTATGGATATATGGGATAGTGTAAGCTATTTTCTCTAATTTTGTGTATGTATAAAAAAAACCCATAATCAAAAGTTAAAAAATAAAGAGGAGTTTTAAGCACTCCCTTGGGAGCATAGATAGTAAATTATTCAAGTAAATGGTTCCTTCTGATGCTGACAGCGGAACAATTCTGGAGGACGTCCAAAATTATGGTTCTTAAAGCTGTAGGCTTGGAGATTTTTACTTCAACTCATCTCCTTCCAATAGACAAAGTGTTCACTTTTCCAAAACATTTACTGAGCATTCAAATTCTTCCATGAGCTAACCAAATAAAGCAAAGGCTAAGGAAAATTAGGCATAAAGCCCCCAAATTAAAATTCCTTTTCAGAATTATAGATAAGAAGAGCTACTGAATAAAGCTCAAGAAAACACCCCTTGAATATATTATTCTTCAGTTCTATATGATACACTTATGGCTTGGCACAGTCTAAATTTAAGACTTTTTATAGAATTTAGAGAATGCTTTTTGAATAATGCAAGAATAAAACCAAAGAAGTGAACATACTTAATATAGTAAGAAAAAGAAAAATGAAGAGTTTGATCCTGAAAATGATGTGTTGAATGGCGGCTGTGCTTGAGACTCCTTACATGGAAATACCGGGAAAGGGTGACAGAAGAAAATGGCCAAGTTCTTCACAAATGCACTGACAGCACATGTGTGACAGCCCTCAGCATGTCACCTGTGAAGGGGAAGGAATATTTTTTGCTAACCAAGTAAAACTGGAGATGTAAAATGTTAGGCATGCTCTTACCCTTAGTGGCACAAAAATAGCACTTAGCATAAAATATTAAATGTCCCCTGGAGGATCTTCTAGGACTATTCCACCAAGGCCATTTATCCAAGTTCTTTTATTGAGACACAGACCTCAACTTTCTGTGTAGAGTTACTAACTACCTGAAATGGTTTATGACAAACCCTCTGACCATTTAATTATATTCGATGCCCTAAAAGTAGGTGGAATTTAAATGTAGAAACATTAAGAGTCTCTAATTACTTCTGCATTAAGTTAGGCCAATAGAATTCACATTTTTTGTTCCCAAACCAGGATAATTCCACAAACAATGAAGAAGAAAAGAACGCAAGTTGGAGCCACATTAGAGAGACAAAATATGATGGTTAGTAATGATTCTTATTCTTTCCTTTACCTTCAAGTCATTACACATGTTGTTATAAGCTAGTATTAATATTTTTATTAATTTTATGGTCCTAGGTGATTTTTAAAATGTTTAAGGCAGGCTAACTCTAAGGCAGATTTTCTCATATAGAGCCATGTTGAACTTTTCCCTGGGACATTCTAAGGGAGTGGGCTTTCCAATTATACAGCTTGGGTTTGAATCCCTCTCACACACCTTACTTATCCGGAATAAGTTGCTTAAACTCTCTCAGCCTTAAAATCCAGATCTGTAAAATGGATGTAACTGTACCAACGTTAATAGGGTTGTTGTAAGTGTTAAGTTAGGTAAACATGTAAAGAGATTAGCTTAGTATTCAATGCAGAGTAGGAATTCAGTTAAGTAGCAGGTAATAATATCATACCTAGTACCTAGGAGTAACATATACTCCTTTGTAAAGTAACTTTTCTTTCTAGTTTATATTAAAGCTTGTTGACAAAAGGCCAACACATCCCAACCTCTGATGCTAACATAGAGACTAGATTCCTCAGAAACTTACATCTGATTTTGATATTCAATTTTCTTTTATTTATTTTTTCAACTTTATTGAGATACGATTGACAAATACAAATTATATACATGATGTCTGATGTACAGATACATTGTGAAGTGATTTCACCAATCAAGTTAATTACACTCCCATTACTTTACATAGTTACCGTGTGTCTGTGTGTCTGTGTGTGTGAGTAAGGGATGAGAATACTTAAAATACTTTCTCTTAGAAAATGTCAAGGACAGGATACATTGTTTTCAACTGTAGTCACTACCCTGTTAATTAGATTTCTGGAATTTATTCATCTCATAATTGAAAGTTTGCACCCTTTCACCCACATCTCCCCATTTTCTCTATCCTCAGCTCCTGGTCACTGTTCTCCTACTCTGTTTTTAATGAGTTTGACATTTTTAGATTCCACACATTAAATCATACAGCATTTTTCTTTTTGTGTCTGACCTATTTTATTTAGCATAATGCACTCTAGTTTCATCCATGTTGACACAAATGGCAGAATTTCCTTTTTTAAAGGCTGAATAAAATTCCCTTGTATACACGCATACCACATTCATAACAGGCACATAGGTCATTTCCATATTTTGACTACTGTGAATAACATTGCATTGATCATAGGAATAGATATCTCTTTGAGACGGTGAGTCCTCATTTTACTTTCTGCTTCTGAGAACTGATGACTTTAGATACCTCATCTAAATGGAATTACACTGCATTTGTCCTTTTGTGACTTTTTAAATTCATTTAACATAATTTCCTCAAGGTTCATTCATGTTGTAGCACATGACAAGATATCCTTCTTTTTCAAGGCTGAATAATATTCCACTGTATGTATGAATCTCATTTTCTTTGTCCATTCATCCATTAATGAATATTGGGTTGTTTGAACCCCTTGGCCATTGTTAATAATTCTGCAATAAACATTGGAGTGCAGTTACTGCTTCAAGATCCTATTTTTATTTTTTATTTTTTGCAGTTTTTGGCCAGGGCTGGGTTTGAACCTGCCACCTCTGGCATATGGGGCCAGTACCTTACTCCTTTGAGCCACAGGCTCCACCCCCTTCAAGATCCTACTTTCAACTTATTTTGATCAACATTCAGAAGTTGACACTGCTAGACACATGATAGATCTGCTTTTAACTTCTTTTTGTGAGGCAGTCTTACTCCATAGCTCCAGGGTAGAGTACTGTGGCATCATAGCTGACAGGAACCTCAAACTTGGGCTCATGCAATCTTCTTGCCTCAGCTTCTTGAGTAACTAGGACCATAGGCACCCACCACAATGCTCAGCTAATTTTTCTATTTTTAGTAGTGAGAGTCAAGCTGGTCTCGAACTCCTGAGCTTAGGCAATCCACCCCTCTCGGCCTCCCACATGCTGGGATTACAGGCGTGAGTGACTGTGCCTGACCTCTGCATTTAACTTTTTGGGAAACTTTCATACTGTTTTATATAGAGGCTACATTATTTTACATTCCCACCAGCAGAGCACAAGGAGTCTGATTTCTCCACATGCTTGTAAACCCTTGTTATTTTCTGTTTATTGTTATTATTTTTGTTTTCAGATAATGGCTGTGGTAACAGATGTGAAACCATATGTCCATGTTGTTTTCAATTGCATTTCCCTGTTGATTGGGGTAGAGCAATTTTTTATATACCTTAGTTAGCCTACCTGTCTTCTTTGAATAAAAGGTTGTTGGGTTATTTTTAATTGGGTTTTTTAAATATTGAGTTGTAAAATTTTCATATATGTTTTGGATACTAATTCTTGTTTCCTTTGCTGTGAAGCTTTTAGATTGATAGAGTCCAGCATGTCTGTTTTTGTTTTTGTTGCCTGTGTTTTTGCCAAAATCAATGTAATGAAGCTTTCCTGCTGTTTTCTTCTACATTCTGATCGTTTCAGTCCTATTTCAGTCATTAATCCATTCTGAGTTTACTTTTATGCATAGTGTGGGATGGAGATCCAATTTTATTCTTTTGCATGTGGATGGATATTTAAGTTCTCCAGCACTGTTTATTAAAGCGAGTATCCTCTTCATATGGTGTGTTTCGGAGCTTTCTATTTTGTTATGTTGGTCTATATATCTGTCTTTATTCCAACACAATGCTGCTTTATCACTGTAGCTCTATAAGGAATGTTTTGAAGTCAGGAAGTACCAAGCCTCTGTTTTGTTCTTCTTTCTCAAGATTGTTTTGGTATTCAGGGTCCTTTGTGGTTCTATACAAATATAAGAATTGTTTTCTCTACTTTAGTAAAAAATGCCATTGGGCTCCTCGCAGAGAGTGCATGAAATCTGTAGATTACTTTGGAAAATTTGTACATTGTAACAACATTACGTCATTCAACCTGAATATGTGATGTATTTTCATTTATTTAAATCTAATTGCTTTTAGTGATGTATCATACTTTTCACTATATACATCTTTTGGCTACTTGGTTAAGCTTATTCCTAAATATTGTAGGAATAATCTTTTTGACGCTTTCGTTAATGGTAATGTTTTCTTAATTTTTTCTTGAATGGTTCATTTTTGGTGTATAGAAACACAATAGATATTTTTATCTCATTAACATGAGGGTACAAACGATTAGATTACAATGTTTTCATTTGTTAGGTGAGATCCCTATGGTGGGTGTGTCCCACACCCAGGAGGTGTGCCATATACCCTATACCCTTACATAGGATGGGAGCACACCAATCGCCTTCCATCCTCCCCAACACAACAGATTTTTGTATACTGATTTTGTATCCTGCAATTTTGCTGATTTTGTTTATTAGTTCAAAAGATTTTGTGGAATCTTTAGGGTTTTCTACATATAATATCCTATCTTCTGCAAACAGGGGTAAGTTTACTTCTTTCTTTCCAATTTGGATGCCATTTACTTTTTACTTGCCTAATTGCCCTAAGTAGGACTTTCAGTACTGTGTTGAAGGGAAGTGGTGAGAGTGGTATTCCTTGCCTTCTTCCAGATCTTAGAAATATTTTGTTTTTTGCACCCTTGAGTAAGATGTTAACTGTGGCTTTTCATAGATAGCCTTTATTATATTGATGCAATTTTCTTCTATACCTAGTTTCCTGAGTGTTTTTTATCATGAAAGGATGTTGAACTTTGTCAAATACTTCATCTGCATCTAACTCAATGATCAAATATTTTTTAGCCGTCATTCTGTTAATGTGGTATATCACACTGATTGATTTTCATACATTGAATTATCCTTGCATCCCAAGGATAAATCCCTCAAGGTCATGGTATGTAATCCTTTTAATGTACTGTGAAATTCACTTTGGTAGTATTTTCAGGGGGATTTTTGTATCTCTGTTCATTGAGTATACTGGCCTGTAGCTTTGTTTTTTTCTTTCCCTGTAACGTCTTTATCTACTTTTGATATCCAGCTTTATAAAATAAATTAGGGAGCATTCTCTTCTATTCAATTTTCAAACGTGTTTGAGAAGGATGGACATCAATTTTTCTTTAAATGGTTGGTAGAATTCACCTATAAAGCCATCTGGTCCTGGATTTTTCTTTGTTTGGAGAAGAGAAAAGAAAAGATGAGAAGATATTTGGTATGATGCTGACTTGATTACAGACTCAATCTCTTTACTGACTCAACTTGATTAGTGACTCAATCTCTTTACTACATACAGTGTTGAAATTTTGTTTCTTCTTGTTTAGTTCTGATAGGTTATAGTTCCCAGAAATTTATCCACTTCTAGGTTTTCTAATCGTTGCTGTATAATTATTGATCTAAGTCACTGATAATCCTTTTTATTTCTGGGGTGATGTCTCTTCTGTCATGTCTGATCTTATTAGATTGTTCTCTCCTTTTTTCTTAGCACAGCTAAAGCTTTGGCAATTTGTTGATCTTTTCAAAAAAAACAAGTTTTAGTTTTGCTAATTTATTTTTGAGACCGGGTCTTGCTCTGCCTCCCGGGCTAGCATCCCATCCCATCAATGTTGATAGTAGAGAAAGACAGAAGTCAGCCCCCGGGGAAGCGTCTTGAAAAACTAGAACTTTGGGTTCATACTTCACTCTTCTCTTCCCCATTTCCTCTCTCAGTGAGAGTCCCAAGTTATCTCGTCCTCAGCCTGCTGTAGCACAGGCCCTCTGGAGGAGCAGGAAGCCACCCCGAGTATCTAAACTATTCCAGGCGCTCACTGGGCTTTATGACATATGGTACAGAAACAAACCCCTCAGCCAGCCTCCCCCCACCCCCCAGAAAGTTGGTAGCTTGGCTCTATGCTCCAATTCATTCCTTCTGAAGCCAGAAGCCAGTGGTTGTTGGTTTTCTCCCTCTCATTCTGAACTGAGCCTGGGAGGGAGACTATGCAAGCTGGCCCAAACCATCACTTTTACTCTCACTATCGCTATCTGGGAATCCTTTCCTGTCGGCGTTGAGAAACACACGAGACATGAATCGGTTTCTCTGGCAACTCCCCAAGAAGTCTGAACTTTGGACATAGATCTCAGTTTTCTCTTTCCTTCCTCACGGAAAATCTGGGAGTTAGAACCTTCCTCCCAATCACACTGTGATATCCTGACCAGGTGGGGGGCTGCAGGGAGAGTGTGGCCCTGTTTCCTGCCAGCTTCAGTGCCGCCGGTGTCGTGCTCACCGAGGTGGGCAGGACCTCTTTACTGGCTTCAGGATTTCTCACAGAAGGAATTGGTCCATGTCTTCCTGTTGAGTTGTGTCTCAATCATAGCAATCAGGCTTTAGAGCCTCCCATGCTGCCTTTCTCTATCAGAACTGAATTATATTCATGTGTCCACCCACCCCACCCCACCCTCCCATATTCATTATCTAACTCTCAGGGGAATCAACTCCATCACTAGGTCTGGAAATGGGCCTGACTGTGCTAAGGGTCTTCTTATCACTTTTGCCAGTGGTGAGATTAGCTCTGTCTAGGCGATTTAGTTCAAGGAAAATACTGTTGTTGTTAGAGAGTTCTGAAAAATCTGAAGAAACCTGCCTCACTCTTCTGAGAGAACTTCCAGAAGCAATGTTCTCCCTCACTCTCCAGCATGTGGGCAAGGAAGCATCACGCTATCAGAAGGCCTCCTGGGCACATGAAGGAAGTGGCCTTAGGTTGAAAACAAGATTCTGGGTGATTACACACACAGACTGAAAGAAGCGGAACCTTTGGTGACAGATCTGCTTCCTGAAATCGGTCACAGCTGACGCCTACCCTTAGCTTTGAATTTCTCTCAATGTGAGCCCTTACTGTGTAAGTTTGAATCCAAAATTCCGATATTTGCAGACCAAGGTCTCTTAGGCTTAAGTGATTCTCTTGCCTCAGTCTCCCAAGTAGCTGGGACTACAGGCATCCACCACAATGCCCAGCTACTTTTTTGTCATAGTTGTCATTGCTGTTCGGCAGGCCAGGGCTGGGTTCGAACCTGCCAACCCCAGTGTATGTGGCTGGCACCCTAGCCACCGAGCTGCACACACTGAGCCTGCAGACCAAGGCTTACGAGATGAACTGAGGAATGTCATTAAAATCTCCAAATCCTAGTTCTCTGATCCGTGGGGTTTCTGTCATGATTAAATGTGAGAATATATGTAAGGCCTCTATCACAGGGTCTCACACACACTCAGCTCTCAGTTGTGGTATTATTAGTTCCTTATCCTTCCCTGAATACTGAGATTCAGCATTTCTATCTCCACATACTCTTAGACTTTTCAGAGGAAGTACTTCCTGTTTCTCCTTTCCTAAGTTAAAATTAAATAAACCTCACATGGTTCCCAAAAGGAAAGAGTACAGTTCCTCTCTCAGGAAAAAAAAAAAAATATCTATCTATATGTGTGTATGTGTGTGTATGTGTGTATGTATCTGTGTGTGTGTATATGTGTGTATGTGTGTGTGTGTGTATGTGTGTGTATGTGTGTATGTATCTGTGTGTGTATGTGTGTATGTATGTATGTGTGTGTATATGTGTGTATGTGTGTGTGTGTGTATATGTGTGTATGTATGTATGTGTGTGTATGTGTGTGTGTGTGTACAGGTGCACGCACTTTTTTCCTCTTTTGTTTCCAGTTAACAAGATTAGTCGAAATCCCTTTTCAATTCCCACCTCCTCATTCTAGCTCCAATTTTTTTACAACATTTTAAATTCACTTGCTTGAAGTAAAAATTGGAGTACAGATGCTCCAGAAATGACAGTTTGTGCTCCAAGTCTAAGACTGGAAACAATGTTCCCCCAAATGTCACAAACTATCTTTTTTTTTTTAAATTCAGGTTAATGTGAAGGAACAAACAAGCAGGTCACTATATTTGAATTTGTTAGGTAGAGTCCCTCTTGGAGTTGTGTCCCCCTCCCAGAAGTTGTGCCGTACACCCCTACCTTGTGCCCATTCAGTGGGAGCACCCCAGACCCCCTTTCTTCTCTTTCTTTCCCCCTCCCCACAACTTGAATCAAAATGAGTTTTTCTCCTAGTGGTGATTAGATTGTCTACTGGTTTGATGTTTGTATTGAGTACATTGGACATTTGCTTTTCCACAAACTATTTTTACTCACTAGTTTTTACACAAAATAAAAAGGAGAAAATGTACTCCCACAGGGTAGACACTAGACTAAACCATTGCATCTAAGTCAACCAAAAATATATAAATGTAGATGCAAAATAACGGGAGATTGAGCCTACAGAGGCAATTGGCATAGTAACTTCTTCCATGCAAATGTGACTTAAATTCCTATTTTTTTCATTGAAAACTAGGAATGGAGATGGACACTATGCCATGTAATAAGTAAAAATGGATTTAAGCTGATACAATGAAAGTCGAGTATTTCCTCTGGTGAAAGATTTGTCCATTTATAAACTACATCCTTTGTATGATTTGTGAAGTCTTTGGATAAATGACATCCATACAAATAGTGTTCACTGTGTGACATAGAGACAATTTTAAATTTTAAGTGTTGTCAAGCGGTGTTTATGATACTTTAAAATTTCCACACAGCTGGTGGCAAATTATAATTGAAGAGACAGCTAGCTCTAATATAACTTTACTATAGATTTTTGCACTCAGAACACATATCAAAGCCATTTTTTCCAACTTAACACACATCACTGCCCTTCACTTGTAGATTTAGCTTCCTCCAAGCTATTTTTACTTCTCCTACCTACATTTTCTTTCGACAGAGGCATTACATTACTTTTTGAGGCATCAATGGAAGAGTTTGGGACCACATAGTTTCATAGTCATGTTATTTTTTTTTAAGCCATTAATGTCCATAGCTCTTCAAATGGGTCAAAAACCCCATGAAAGAAAAAAACATACGAATCTAAAGCAGAAAGTTCTGATTCAATAGCACATCACGCTGACTGCTCCCTGTGTGTAGCTGTTTGTTGCTATAAGGCACTTTAAGAATCTCATTAACTCTCTGAGATTGGTTAATTGCAGTTCACAAAGAATCCGATGTTTATCTTGCATGGAAATAGCTGTTCCTGCAATAAATTATTGATTTATATTTGTATTCCTTATTTTACTCCATTGCATATTTGTCTTCTAGGTATGTCATGTAGGCAAACAATTCAGGAGCAAAAGATTATAATGGAACAATGTGTTAAGAATTAATACAGCTTAAAGAATTTCATGTCAACTCAAATACTTATTGAACATTTTAGCAGCATGCTAACTGGAGAAAAGAATAAAAATTACAAAGCTTGGTTCCTATTTAGGATTTAGTTGAGATAAGAGAATAAAAGGGTGGAGATTCACACACACACTTAAATGTATTTATTATATATTGTTATATAGTTATATTAGCCATAGCTATATAGTTATGATTACATACTATTGATATATTATATAATATACCTTTCATATATATGCAATGCATCTTATATTTAATATATATACATGTATGCATCTACATTTATATTACATATGTTTAAATACATAAAACATACACATATACTACATATTATATCTATTATGTTGTATGTGATAATATAACTATATATGAGATAAGTTATCAAAATTGAGTTGTTTTATTCAGTACGTCAACAAACTTTTTGGAGTAGAACAGAGTTTGGCACACTTTTTCTGTTAGAAGCCAAATAGTACATATTTTAAGCTTTGCAGGCCGTATAGATTCTGTTGGAACCATTCTACTCCACAGATGCACAGTATGAAAATGAATGAGTGTGACTGTTCCAGTGAAGCAGAAGTTCTCTGTGTGCCCTTCAAGGGTCTGTGTGACAACCTGGTCTCCTGTTCTCCTGGGGTCATCTCAGAGCCCTGCTGCCCATAGGCCCAGGATTCCTTGCTTATAGGCGCCACTAGGGAGCTTCGTACTTATTTTTCCATATAATTCTCTTTCCCCAGATAAGTGTGTGACTTATCCTTGCTTCCTTCTTGTCTTTATTCTAGTAGCCCCTTCTGAGTGAGGCCTTTTTTACCATGTTATGTAACACTGAGACCTCCCGACAGTCTTGTGCAATACCTTCTATTTCGCTCCATAGCCCACTGGTTGGGAAGAGGAGATACCAGAGCAAGAAGGTCTGGGTTGAATTCCAGTTCTTTTATTTACTGCTTGTAGGACTTTAGGTCAATTATTTAACCTTTCTGGGGCTCACTTTCCTTCATTGATAAAATAGGCATACTAGTAGTGCACACTGCTTGAAGCTGTTCTGAGGTAATTAGTTAATGCATGTAAAATGCCTAGAGAGGTGCCTGGCATGTAGGCTACCACTGTGACTAATCTGGTCATCAGTTATCTCTCTCCCTGGAATGTGAATTCCAGGAAGGAGGCATCTGTGTCTTCCCTGTCTTCTCTGGTCATCATCATATCCTCAGTACCTAGAGCAGTGACTGTCACAGACTAGGTGCCAAATTAACATTGAACTGAATGAAATTTCTAAAACAATAGATTAATAAAAATAAATAATCCAGCAGAAGGTAGGAAAGCCTAAAAATAAAAAAGAGCAATATATGAAGAAGAGAAGACACAAAATAAGTTGCAGAAACAATTCCATAGCGTTAACCATTAATTGTAATTACTAGCGCCAATATACAGAAGTTAGTTAAATCCATCTATTAATAGACAGAATACTAGTTTAGATTTTTTAAAGAAATCCAAAAATATGATGCTGACAAGAGACATAGTTATCATACACACACATACACACAGAGCATAAAATAATGGGAGAAGATATATCTTTCAAGAAAAGCCAAAAGAAAAGTCAAAGTAGAATGTTCATGTAAGACAAAATACAAGTTAAGGCAAAATCTATTAGAGAAGATTAAGTGGTATATAAAAATAAAAGTACAATTCCATCAAAAATATCCAACACTGCTAAGCTTGCATGTACATAGGCATATGGGCAAGGATTTTTATTGTAGCACTATCCATAATAGCAAAAAAAAAAATGGCATATTTACTTATTATTTAAAAACCATGAGATAAGGAAATTCAAAATTAAAAAATATATCCTCCTATGCCATGTTCACAAAATATGTAGACAGGCTTATATTTGCTTAGAAATAGAAACCAGAAAGACATTCATCCAATATTTAACAATAGTGGTTATTTCTGTGTGGCAGAATTTTAGGTGTTTTTAGTTTTTAATGTTCTTTTTCCTTTTTTAAATTGATCTTTCCCACTTTCAAATAACCGACATGACAATAGAATTTTTTAACTAGAAAAATAAATAATTTTTAATACAAGGTTTACCAGCTAATCATGGAAATTTATTTTTAAATATATACATACATAATGACGTAAAGGTTAATTTTTTTGTGGGAGGAGCTGCTTATTAGCATGCTTATAAAACTACTTTTGCCAATTGAATTTTAGGAGCATTCAACTATTTCTCTCTTTTTTTGGATGTCCTTCCTTAATTCAGTACAGCAATTTTAGGTATGTACCCATGGTGGAAATTCTTCACTTATTTACTAAAAGCATAAATATTCATTAGTACATCTTCTTTCCCTCCAGGGTAACTTCAGTCTGAATACCACCGCCCACCAGCTCCAGGCTGTTTCTACACCTCAACTTTGCAGTGGAGAGGGCATGTTATTTTGTTTTCACACATATATTCTATACAATTGGAGTGATAGAACAATACCCTGCTCTCATAATTACTCATTTAACACATTTTACACAATCACAAAGGAGAAATTTATTTCTTCTTTGAGAAGAAATAAAATAGATTTCTATTGTTACGTGTTAAAGATCTAACCAAAAATGTCTGGCTGATTTTTTTTTTAAAAAAAAACTATGTTGTAAATGCAATTCTACTGTCACACTAAAAGAAGACTTCCTGCACCTATGGGTGCTACTTTCTTGGTTGCCTAAGGTATTCGCCTAAGTTCTTTTCTCTTGCTCTGTCTCACTCTGTCTTTCTTTCTGTTTCTATCTCTGTCTCTGCACAGACGTCCCATTCTCTTTCTGGCCCCTGTTCTCAAACCCCAGGTTAGGCTTCAGGTAAGAGAAGTGAAGAAGCACTAGACTGCAGGTAAAACTAGAATGTTGATTTAGACTAGATTTTAGATTTGAATATCTGCAAATGCCTGAGAAGCTACAAAATCTTCCCAAAATGCTGAGAAGAGGCAGGAAAGATTGACCTCAGAGAGTCTTTGAGTGGTGGTGTTAGGATTGAAAAATCCTCTTCTCTGGTTGTACCCTGCTGAGTTAAGGCCATTTAAGGGACCAGTTAAAATTCATTTCTAAAACTGGGATTATCGATCCACAGCTGCCTCTCTGGTTCATGCTCATTATGCCCCCTTGAGGTCTTTGGTTCATTACTGCTTCCAGATTGATAGGAGCCTGAAGGTTTCTAATCTCAACTCCCTGTGACCAACTGCTTTTAAAGCTCACAGAAATCTTCAGTTTTATACAAAACAAGGCAGTCTTAATCCCAGCTGCAGAAAGTTCCATTTGTCTATAAAGAAAAAATCTCTGAAGATGAACTCTGTCGTGACTAACCTTCCCCATTACTGTAAGGAGCAGTTTAGTGTCTGCTTTCCACCAAAACCTCAATTTTTTCTATACATGTGTATTACTGGGGTAATTTTCACTTTAAAAATGGAGAGTCTGCCCTAAAGTCAGTTGTCTCTTGTTGCATTTGTTTATCTATTTCTGCCTTTGTAATGAAAAATAAGTATGCTATGTTTCCATTTTGTGCATAACGCAGTTATCTATCATACATCCCCTGTCTGAACTTGCACACAACCACTTTCACCAAAATAAAGAAACATGTGTTTGCTTTTTATGACTTTTTTTTAAGTTGACAAGCAGAATTTATAACAGTGTTTAACTTTAAAAAGGCAAGTTACCATACTGACAATTTAGAGAAATGCATTTGAGAAAAGATGAAGTATGTATGTAATTGTTCACAGTGGTAAAATTATAGGTGATTTTCTTACATTTTCTATCTTTTTGCGACTTTTAAGATGGGAATGACATTTAGAAAGATCAAGGATTTTTAATCAAGCATGCTATCCTTTACTCATTAATGCATTTAACAGCATTACCAAGTCTTGCCCTGTTCCAGACCTACAGCCTGGAATACAGCTGTAAATATGGTGCTAAACTGAAACGCACACCTGTGGTCTGCCTCTGGACGCACCTTCATCTGCGATATCACTTAACACTCTGGACACTGTCCTCTGGACCAGTTCTGCTTGGAATAAAGTTCAGCCAGAAATGAAAGAATAGTGTTTCAAGAAAGTTAGATTTATCACAAGAGCACAATGTTTTGACTCCATCAGACAGCCCATCTCCCATGGCAGAATTCAAAGGTGTAGATTCTGAAGGTTTTATTGCAATAGATGATGAGGTGACAACCTGTAATGAACCTGACCCAGAAGCCATTTTCCAGATGACATTGACCAAACGCAGACCAATGTAAAACTGCATGAAGCAGCTGATGAAGTGGAAGAAGCAAGTGAGGATGACACAGAAATCGCAGGCTCCAAAAGAACAGGATTTCAGCCATCTGATCATGCAGTTGAGGTCACTTGTGGTGGAAAAATGCCCAGAAATGCTGAGTGGTGCAGCAGTCAGTTTAGAGTGCTTTCTCCATTTGTGTTTGTAGTAAGAATAAGAAACAGACCAAGATTACCATTGATTTTTCAGAAAGAATGATTAAACCATTAGAAAACAATAAATGTATTGATTTTGAATGTATGTTTTTACTGTGCTGTGATTATGTATGACTTTCTATGATATTCTCTATTGAAAGCTATCCTTATCAGTATAGTAGGCCTTGTTCCTCTGTTGACCACCTTTGTGTGTTGACCAGTTTGTTATAGTCCCATGAGTAATCAACTTACAAATGTTCTGCAGTATTTTTCCTTAGTAAAGATTCATTATTATTCTAGAACAAAAGTTGTTTTATGTTCTAGAAAATCATTTTAGTACTTTTTCCAATAAGCCATTGCTGTAGTGGATTAAAATAACTTATCACTTCACACATCTCTCAACAAATGGAGGGGGCTCACTTTTCCTTGAATTTTTCACTTTGAATAAATATTACAAGTGATTAACATTGAAGTGTTAACTGCTCTTGATTAAGGTTTTGACTCTGATTGAAGAATAAAAAATGACATTAATACCAATTTATACGCATGGAGGGTACACCACAGGACCCTGCCGAGTGTGGAAGGCTGGTTTACAAGTGTGATCCTATGAGGAATAAAGAGAAAGTGAAGTCACATGTTCTAAAAATCTGCTATTTAACAAGACGAATGGTACCATTAATAAATTACCTCATTTAATTGCCATAGTCTATTAAGGTCAGGTCTTCTTGTTAATGAGAAAACTGAAATTCAAAGAGGCAATGCTAAAATGTATGAGAGTAGTTGATTATAAAACTGAATTCAAGCCTAGGTCCAACCCCAACGTCCTTATAGCTTCAATTATGCACTAATTCCTCTTTTAGGCTTATATTCAAATACAGTATGGGTTGTACGTGTGTGCCTAAATACAGTAGTCTTTTGAACATGTTGTGAATAGTAGGTATTTGCATATGCACAGCCTGCAGGATCACAAATAAACTCTCCCAAAACATGTCTTACCCAGCACCAGCCTTCAGATGCTGAGCAAAAGACCCAACGCACGCAGCAGCGTGGAGCACAGGCCTTGTCTATCCCACAAATTCCTCAGTCTAGTTTCTACATTGGGATTTGTGAGTCCACGATGATGAGTCAACCAAGAGTAAGTGCAAGTAAAAAAATCCTTTAGTTTTGTATATCATGCTCCATTCTGGCTACATGACTAATCATCATTCTTCAGTGCACCATGGTCCATGTATCGCAAATTTGTTTACATAAATAGATTGAAATATATGCTTCCAAATGCATTCCTAAGTCCTTATGCCAACACAAGCAAGGTCCTCAATTATCTTCTAGCTAATAAATGCCATAAATTAATGTTAGCAAGGGCTTCAAGTTAAAGTCAAGCTGACATCTGATGTTTTTGAAGTGGAAAGGTAGAAGGACTCTCTGTTAACTCTTTCTCGCCCACAGATTTTATTATGTAGAGATTGGCTGTAATTTTTACCAAGATCTTGAAACACATGGAATGACAAATATACCCTTTTGCCTGAAAACAGTGGACATTTATGATTTCCCATATAACACATAATGTGTAGATTTGTAGCAATTAAATGTATTTACATATCATTTTTGTATAAGTCTCTTATATAGAGAGACTGTGGAATTAAGACATTAAGTTACTAATTACTGTTTTGATGTGCCTGAAACAGAACTTCTCAGAGTCTGCCTATAGGAAACAAGAGGCCCTGAAAAGACTCTCAAAAATGTTCTCCCCTTTAGTCTATGCAAATTAAAGGTTATTGAGTTTTCAAGACTTCTCTTTGGACTATCAATTATTCACATTTCAACATTCATTAGTCAGTTAATTTGATGTGTTTTAGGTGGCACCTGTGGCTCATGGAGTAGGGTGCTGGCCCCATATACTGGGGGTGGAGGGTTTGGTAGAAGAAGAATATGTAAATACACTATATGTATTGTGAAGACAGAAAGGGCCTGGTGGAGTCTGAGCATGACAATCTAAGGACAGTGACCCACTGAGGGATAGAAAAGGTTAAGGAAATGTCAATACAGAATCAGAAAGAAAAAAGAACCAGGAAAAACACCCAACAAACATCCAGTTTCCTAGCAATCATTCTCCACTCAGCCTAAATATGCATGTCAGCCTAGGAGCAATAGCTTTATGTAGTTAACATGCCTCTGTACAGAAATAGAGCCACCATCAAAACAAAATGCCTTCAATCCTTTAGTCAGTTCAGAAATGCGAAGAAGGTATTATCCGCCAGTAGTGAAGAGGAGAGAAGTCAACTTTACTATAAATGTAGTTAGATTAGAGGAGATACTATGTCCACAACTGGGAAGGAATAAACTTCAATGAGAAAGAAATAAAGTAAATAAAAGAGATCACGGAGACAAAAATATGATTGCTAAAATAAAAATTCATCAGAGAATTCGATGATAGGATGGAGATCATCTACCAAAAATTAAAACAATGAAAAAGAGGTGAAAACATAAGAGAAAATATAAATAATGAAAACCTTGCAAGACCAATTCAGGCCGTCAAATGTGTAATTCACAGAAATTCTTAGTGAGTAAAGAAAAAAATGGGGCACTGGGCACGGGGGCTCACACCTGTAATCCTAGCACTTTGGGAGGCTGAGGTGGGAGAATTGTTTGAGCTCAGGAGTTTGAGATCCACCTGAGCAAGGGCAAGACCCCATTTCTAATAAAAAAAAAGATAATAATAAAAATATTTTAAAAAGGAAAAAGAATTCAAAAACAGGAAAGAAATAGAAGGAAATTATTATTTAAGCAATAAAACCCCAAGTATCTCTGAGTGGAGGAAGGTCAGAAGAATTTGGATTAAAGCTGTACAGAATTGAAGGAAGAAGAAAATAAAAAAATTCTACCACATTAAGAAACTGTAGAGCATCAGGAATGAAAAGCATGCCCTAAAAATGTTCAGAGAATTAAACTGATCAATTAAAAATGCTGCATGAAAATTCTTATCATTGTAACCTAGCAGACATAGAGTAATCTCCTCAAGTTCTAAGGAAATATTTTTTTTAATTCTAGCAGTCCATAACTAAACTATTGTCAATCATTTGGGAAGGTAAAATTTTCACACATACTGAAGCCCCCCAAATTTACTTTCACAAAACTTTCCTTAACACATTGCTTAAGGCAATGTGCTCCAAACTGCAGCTGATGCTTTTCCAAGAGCCAGTCTCTCCATTATTCCTGCTTCTCTTTAAGTTTTAACCTCTCCCAGGTGATCTGGCAAAGATGGTCCTAGCTCCTACTTCGACAGTAAATTTTGACGAGTGAAATAAAATGTCATTGGCCTTGCTAATAATGGGTTTAGAGGATGACAAAGAAGAAAAGTCTGCAAACTCCCCTCCTTCTAGGATAGATTTTGTTAAGTCCAACTCTAGAAAAATAAAGATGAGATGCTGGGTATTTTCATGCATGTGTGTGAGCCCAGAATTGTGGCAAGTATTATTCTACACTGTCAGCAAAAAGACAATTGGACAGAGATGAAACACTTAGGACCGCAGAGCAGAACGATGAAAAGTAATTACATTTTTAGTGGAAACTCCTTTTTCCCCTTTCACATTACCATGCTTTGTCGTCTTCATTGAACGCATTAACGTTTGAATGTTCTCATACATTCATTTACATGCTGATCCTCACAGATCTTATCTGTCTCATTAGTTGCTGTCTCCTTTACGACCTGGCTCCTTGTATGCCCTCAGTAAGTATCTCCTGTTTAAATAAACACGAGAAAGGGGATGAGATGATGTAAATAGGCCGACATAGTAAGACATTAAAATATAAGGGGTGAAACCGGTAAAGTGAAACATATCAGTATGAGAGCATGATTAAGAGACGTGAGGCAGCCAGAGAGGAAGCAATTGAAAGGTTTCAAAGTTATTGAGTTGCCTCTTTGGAGGCATTATCAGCAGTCAAATATGGATTTCTTAGTGCTTCAAACCATATTTATAATATTAGTTTTCTCTGTTTGCTCTATGATGGTATTTTATATCCTCGATCCATTTTTTTTAACCGCTTATGCTTGTCCTCCCAGTCCTCGCATGCTGAGACAGAAGATGGTAAATTGAGGAAGGTGTGGCAAAAAAATGCATTTCTTATGCAATGGAATATAATATTTGGAGAAATCATGACCCTAGCGGCAGTGTCCAACCCCTTTTCTTTTCTGTTGCACACTGGAAGGATAAGAGGTGTTTTGAGCCATACATTAAATACCAAACACCAATGACAGCTATTGAGCCTTATAAAAAGAAAGGTTTGTGGATACTTTTCACATATCCAACATCACAGATAAGCCAAACAGTCCTCAAATAACCTGTATGTGGCCCACAGGCCAGGCTCCCCTACATAGGCAGCGTCTCCACTGGTATTTTCGACTTTTAAAACATTTTCTCAGGGTTTAAGAAGAA
The DNA here is from genome assembly GCA_963575145.1 of Galago senegalensis. NCBI lineage: Eukaryota > Metazoa > Chordata > Mammalia > Primates > Galagidae > Galago > Galago senegalensis. The sequence goes on from CAUYTI010042449.1 coordinate 24,202, forward strand.
GTCTGAAATGGGCTGATCTTCTGGAATGTTGGCCTACTCCTTTACTGCCAACCAAGAGCTCAAACATAATTTTTAACTTATTGAAGAAAACAAGAAATTTAAAGAAAAAATTTTTTATTTATAAGCATACCAGTGTCTCTTACGTATCTATAGAGAAAGAATTAGTTTTGCAGATGTCGTAATACAAAGATAACATTGCATCTTAGTTTTACATGCCTGGGAGAAGTAACAAGGACTCAGTGTTTAAAAAATAAGGCCTGAAGGAAAATATATACTTTTAATTTAAAAAAAAATGGTTTTAAAGGATACCGAAAGCAAATTAAATTTCCTTGGGTTTTAATTTTATCCCAAGGCCTAAAGAAAATACTACAGGAGGAATTTCCCTTCAATTCTATAATTGAGGCAGTCTGAAGGCATTTCTCCGTGTGCCATCTACTGCCCATTTACTCCCAAGTTCTCCTGTATTGCAACTCTTGCTATTATGAAAACAGTAGAGTTTCCTACCAAACTGGATAAGCTGTACCCTAACAATGAAGGGTGGTGATTTTCTGGATTTGCTCAGACTATAGTAAATGACTTGTAGAAGAAAAATCCTTGATGAACTGTGTAAACATAATTTTATATGCTTAATGAGGCCTTTATTTTCATTCACCAATGAAAGTGAGAATCCCTGTTTCCATATAAGACTAAAACAACTTGGGTGGAGGGAAGTGTAAACTATGACAATAAACAACGGAGAACTAGAGATGAAATCATTTCATGCATTTTTAAATGGCAGTAAAATTTGTATAGACTAGTTATTCCCTCTGAAAGCCTTAACTTTTCTGGAACATTCATTCTGTAAATATGGTGGACCAGATGCCTCCCCCCCCCACCCTCTTTATAGATAACCTCTTCTGGAACGTATCCATCAGTTAGCATGTGAGGTTGGATACATTAGTTTCCCTTCTAGGTTAAGACTGGAAAGCAGGGGACAAAGCCACATGGAATCCATGATGAGGAGTCTAATAGGAGGTTCTCATAACACTGGAATCTTCTAGAACTCAAACCATAATATAAGGATGAATTAAAAACAAATGCTCTCAAGGGTTCGGGGAGGGGGAGGGGACATTCCTGTCTTGAAACTTGTCCTGGAGTATAGGAAATCAAATGGGCAATAAAACCTTTCTCTTGGGGAGAAGAACCAGATAGAAGGACTTGCTCTATAGACATCTTCCTTTAAGCTTTTCAGGTTATTAGGATATCAAATGTAAACAATAGCAACCAACAGGGATTACTTATATATCATTTCCCTCAGAGCCACATGATCATTATGTGTATTTTCTGCCTTGAAAATTATTTCAGGCAACAGTTTCACCATGAATTAATTCATAGCTACATGCATTGCAAGGATTGAAATTCTTCTTGCAGCTCAGAATATTTTTCACTGTTAAAAAAATATATACAACAGAACCCAATTCTTGCATCAATGTCTGTATAAATCAGGATAATATAGATTATATTGTCATGACAAAAGCACAAATATCAGAGACTAATACAGCCAAGGCTTCTTTTATTTTCAGGCTACTTATCTAACATTGATCAGCAGGAATACTTTGTTCATTATAGTCACTCAGGAACTCAGCCTAGATCGTATGTTTCTGTGACTCCTGTAGGAATAAAAGACAATATAGCAAAGTGTGTAAATGGGTCTTAAAGCTTCCAGAAAGAAGGAACACCCTTCATGTTCTCCTCCATATTAGTGGTCAGGATTTTAGTAATGCACATCAAACATTCAAAAAGATAGAGAAATCAAATCTCGTCAAGTGTCCAGGAAAAAGGAGAACTGAAGTATTTATGAAAAGCCTTAATTAATATCATAATAGTGGAGGGGGGAAAATGAACATCAGAATCTGATAATAAATTTAGTAAGTTTTTTTTTTTTTTAGTTTCTCAATATAACCTGCATTCGTTTCATACTAATGCTTTAACAAACCTAGAGGTTTAAAGCATTAAAAATTTATTAAAGTTTGGGGGGTCAAAACTCTGATGTGGACGTCACTTGTGTTGGGAAGGTGAGGATCCATGTCCTTATCTTCTCTAGGAACTGCCTGGATTCCTTGGGTTGTAGCCCCCTTCCACCTTCAAAACAAGCAGTGGCCAGTTGAGTTTGTCTAATATCACATCACTCTAATGCTGACTCTTTGGCCTTCCACTTGCTATTTTAAGGGCACTTGGAATACATTGGCTAATTCACATAAGCATGATCTCCCTCTCGTAAGGTTATCTGATCAGTAAGTTTATTTCCATCTGCAACCTTAGTTCCCTTTTACCTTATAACATACATATTCACAGATTCTGAAAATTAGGATATAGACATCCTTAGGGGGCCTTTATTCTGCCTAACGCTTATTCCAAGAAAAAACAATATACATAAAGCACTAGCATATTTGGAAAATAAAAGAAACAAATAAAACTTCTGGAAATAAACAAAATAACATGATAATATTTAATCCAGGGGGCTCTACAGAAAACAGGGTGAAGAAAAATTAGAGAACTTAAGACATTACCCCCAAATGCTTCAAAACAAAACCAAAAATTGAGAACATCAGAGAAATGTTTAGAGATTGTGATGACAGGTTAAGAAGTAGCATAATTGGGAGATATGGCCAATATTCTATAGAAATGAACAAACATATTAAATCTCAGATTCAGAAATCTCAATGAACTCCAAATACAATAAAATTAAATACAGACCAATATGGAATATTGCAGTTACATAATGATCAAGTTACAGAAAATAAGGACAAAGAAAAAAATTTTAAGGCAGATAAAATTATAAATTACACTCAGTAAATTATAGTAATAAGAATTATAGCATCTTCTCAAAGCAGAATTGACAAACCAGAGAACAGGAGAATAATCTCTGCAAAGGGTTGCATGATACAGCCAATGATTTTCATGCTCAGTGAATGTATCTTTCCAGGGAAAAAAAGGCAAAATAAACATTTTCAGACAAGTAAAAAAAAGAAAAGAGGAGAGACATCAGTCACCAGATCACCCCTAAAACAAGAAAAGTTTCAGTTGAAAAAGCACAGTCGCTTAAATACAGAGGGAAAGGTGCCAGAACTCACTCTCCCCAGAGAGCCCACCGGAAGAACCCGGCAGCAGGAAAAGAAAGAACACGATTTTGGCAAGAGACGAACCCAGAGGGATTTGAAGTCCAGTAGAAAAGGTGGATGGGAGTGATCACTTTTCTCCCCCCACCAACTGTGACAGTCTGCCAGCCCCAACCTGCCAGAGAGCCCTTCTACCCCGCTGCCCTTGGCGGACCGAGAGCACCTTGCAGGCCTGGGCAGGGCCCTTTTCTCCCCTTCACAGGTCTGCCCGGATGCCAGCGTGGTGTTGCCTGCGCACACACTGGTGCCGCTGTCCTGCCTGGGAAGTCTCAGCCCTCCAGTCTCCCTGTCACCGATCCCACATCAACATCTCCCCTCACTTGTTCAAACTGTGACAGACACAAAGGGACAGGGAGACCAGGGAGAGCAGTAGGGCTCCAGTTTCTGACCCATGGAGCCCCAGGGAACTGGGAAGTGTAACACACACTTTCTAGGACAGAGGAAGGAGGAACATGCACGTTCCTGTCCCGGCTCATCATCTGGAATTTTCTGCACCACCATCCATCCCTGAAGGAGTCGTGGGTGTAGAGAGGAGACTGTAGGGTCAGAGAGTGTCCCCACCCAGAGCAGAAGGAGCACGGTAGCCCAGGAAGGGACATGGAAGCAGGAACCTCCCCTCCGCCATAGAAACAATGCTGTGGACAGAGCTTTCCTGCCCCAAGCCTAAGTGTTAGACGCAGGTCTCCTGTGAGCGAGAATGGTCCACATCACAAAATCTCAAAGCTGCAGATGCTGGCATGGATGTGGAGAGAAGGGGACACTTTTACACTGCTGGTGGGACTGCAAACTATACAATCTTTTTGGAAGGAAGTATGGTGAACCCTCAAAGAACTCAAACTAGACCTCC
>CAUYTI010042454.1:0-26616 GCA_963575145.1 Galago senegalensis
AGTGTTAGAATATCCTGAATTTGACTGTATACTTATTCATAACCAATGAGTTTTCTGGTCTTTCTTTTTTTTTTCTTTTGTCTTTTTTTTTTTTTTTTTTTTTTTTTGAGACAGTCTTACTTTGCGGCCCAGAGGGCGTCACAGCTCACAGCAACCTCAATCTCTTGGGCTTAAGTGATTCTCTTGCCTCAGCCTCTCGAGTAGCTGGGACTACAGGCACCCACCACAAGGATGAGGGGGTTTTGTTTGTTTGTTTGTTTGTTTGGAGATGGGATCTTGGCCTTGCTCAGGCTGATCTCAAATTCATCAGCTTAGGGTATTCACCCACCTCAGCCTCCCAAGTGATGGGATTACAGGCATGAGCCACCAAGCCTGGATACCGAGTTTTCTGTTTCCCTATGATTTCATGTTACTAATTAGTGCCCTTTTCTTTTAGCTAGAAGAATTTCCTATAGCATTTCCTGTAAGGAAGATCCAGGGATAACGCACTCTGTCAGTTTTGTTTGTCTCTCCATTTCTGAAGGAAAGCTTTACCATGCAAAGTATTATTTGTGGTTGGCAGGGTGTTATTTCCTTGCTAATTTCAGGATCCTTTCTTTGTCTTAGATTTTGACAATTTGACTGTAATATGTCTTGGTACATTCATGTCAGGGTTCAATCTGATTGAACACTTTTGATCTTCCTGTAACTATTTGTATTTTTCCTCAAATTTGGGAAGTTTTCAGCTATTATTTTATTAATTAACTTTCTGTCCCTTTCTCTTTCTCCTTTACTCTTATTTAAATAGTAGCTCTTTTGATATTATCCCATAAATCGCATAGATTTTTTCTTTTTTTTCTTTTTTCTATTTTGACTATATGTTTTCATATAATCTCTTTAAATTTACAGGTTTTTTCTTCAGTTTGATCAATTTTGTTGTTGATGCTCTCTGTTGCATTTTTCTTTTCTTTTTTTTTTTTATTGAATGGTAACTATGTACATTAACACACTTCTGGGGTACAATGTGGTGTTTTCACACACAATCCGAAACACTTCCATCAAACTGCTTAACATAGCCTTCATGTCATTTTCTCAGTTATCGTGTTAAAACGTTCGTATTCTACTCTTAGAAAGATTAATTTGTACCCTTGTAAGATAAACCACAGAAGTGATCCCTCCAAAACCCATCCCTCCACCCATTCCCCCCTCCTCCCTCCTTCCCCCCCCCATATTCTTAGGCTGTTATTAGGTTATAGCTTTCATATAAAAGGTATAAATTAATTTCATAATAGGGGTGTGTACATTGGATACTTTTTCTTCCATTCTTGTGATACTTTCCTAAGAAGAACATTCTCCAGCTCCATCCATGTGAAAATGAAGGAGGTAAAGTTTTTTTACCTATCTTTCTTTATGGCTGCATAGTATTCCACGGTGTACATATACCATAGTTTGTTGATCCATTCATGTATTGATGGGCACTTGGGCTTCTTCCATGACCTGGCAATTATGAATTGGGCTGCAATAAACATTCTGATACAAACATCTTTGCTATAATGTGATTTTTGGTCTTCTGGGAATATACCTAATAAAGGAATTGCAGGGTCAAATGGCAGGTCTATTTTTAGTTCTCTAAGTGTTCTCCAGATGTCTTTCCAAAAGGAATGTATTAGTTTACATTCCCATGAGCAGTGTAAGAGTATTCCCTTTTCTCCACATCCACGCCAGCATCTCTGGGTTTGGGATTTAGTGATATGGGCTAATCTCACTGGAGTTAGGTGATATCTCAAAGTAGTTTTGATTTGCATTTCTCTGATGATTAAGGATGGTGAGCATTTTTTCATATACCTGTAGGCCGTATGCCAATCTTCAGAGAAATTTCTCTTCAAGTCCCTTGCCCACCCTGAGATGGGGTCACTTGTTTTCTTCTTGCTAATCTGTTTAAGTTCTCTATGGATTCTGGTTATTAAACCTTTGTTGGAGACGTGACCTGCAAAAATCTTCTCCCATTCTGAGGGCTTTCTGCTTGCCTTACTGACTGTGTTCTTGGCTGTGTAGAAGCTCTTTGGTTTGATCAGGTCCCAATAGTGTATTTTTGATGATGCTTCAATTGCCCGGGGTGTCCTCTTCATAAAATGTTCGCCCAGGCCGATTTCTTCAAGTGTTTTCCCTACACTTTCTTCTAGTCAGCTAGCCTTTCAAGTGAGAGCTGAGGGTGCCATGCTGGCTCATAAACCCTTCTCTGAATCCCCAAAGATCAATCACAGACATGTCAGGAAGAGGAGTGCTGAACCTCTCTGGTTACATCTGACCTGCTGTCTTCACCTGTTATGACAGTTTATAGTAAGTTGGGTCCTCCAGTTTAAGGTCTGAGATGCCAGGTGTTACTTGTGGGTATGAATCTGCCACTGTCTGTTTGCCTGAATTGGAAGGGTCTTTGGCTGTGGGTTGTTGCCAGTCACTGATGGTAGTTTTCGCAGATGAGTCCGCCGCTGAGGTATTATTTTGTATCCATGGTAAACTCTCTTCCCCCAGTATGCCCCTCCCTGAGTGCTCCATACTTTCTTCACATTTAGTATATTTATTTTAATGCCCAGTTAGAAGAGAAGTCCTACATTGGGTCAATATATGGCAGAATTTGATTTAACTACCACATCAATTCCATGAGATATGTATTACTACTTTTAACAGAACACTGGGAATTAAAAAAGTATTGTTGTTATAATGGTCAAATATCTAATAGCTGGTGTGTTCAGTTGTTATAATCTGCATTAACATAGAAATATGCCTCAGCAGCTTAATGGAGGCAAATTAGACTTCAACAAGTGTTTCCTAAAGTGCTGCTTAATTGCACTTGATTACAGCACCCTCACAACGTCAGTCTTTGCCTGAGGACACCAACATGCTTCCATTGTTGCTGCTAAGCTTCATGCAAGGGCTGTTCTCCCCAGTACTGCTTCTCATTATAGATTTGTATTACCATCTCCCATCTACTATCAAACACATATTGTCCCATGTACTTCTTTTCAAGGTTTTTTTCCCTTAACAAAGGCTCAGTAGAGCAAAGATCAGGAGAGAGATAACTTTCATGAAATCTTGCTGAAGATTTTGAAGTAATGAAAGGAAATTTCAAACCAGAGAGTTATACAGAAACAGTATTACAGGTTGGGAGACATCCAGTGTCCTCACTGAAATCCCACCCCTCCCTGCCACAACTCCACGAATGCTGAGGTATGTTGTCCCAACTGCCAGAAGGAAAATTCAACTTTGTCACCTGAAACGGCAACTCACCTCTCAGAATACCACAACCACTGGGGATCCAGGCCTCTCTGTGCTGCAGTCTAAGCCAGACTAACTCCTGGCTCTAACAGAAGGCTTTCCCTTATACTCGCTTATTCATTCACGCGCTTGTTTTTTCTTTTTTTAATTTCCAATACCATTTTTATTTGGGGGGAGGGGTTAATAATTTTTAAAAAATATCTTTGTTCATTTCTTCAGATTTTTATAATTCTTGACAACTATAATCTCTGGAGAAGATTATCATTTATATTTGTCAAATCCTGTACAAAATATTTTACCTGCATAATTTTATTTCTCCCATAACCCTATGTGGAAAGGATTCCATTATTCCTGTTTGAGAGACTAAAACAAGCTAAGGCGCCATGAGTTAACAATTAAGAATTGGGCTGCAATAAACATTCTGGTACATATATCTTTGTTATAATGTGATTTTTGGTTTTCCAGATACATACCTAGTAGAGGAATTATAGGATCGAATGGCAGGTCTATTTTTAGATCTCTAAGTGTTCTCCAAACATCTTTCCAAAAGGAACATATTAGTTTGCATTCCCACCAGCCATGTAGAAGTGTTCCCTTTTCTCCACATCCACGCCAACATCTCTGATTTGGGGATTTTGTAATGTTGGCTAATCTTACTGGAGTTAGATGATATCTCAAAGTAGTTTTCATTTGCTTTTCTCTGATGATTAAGGATGATGAGCTTTTTTTCATGTGTCTGTAGGCCGTGCGCCTGTCTTCTTCAGGGAAGTTTCTCTTCAAGTTCCTTGCCCACCCTGAGATGCTATCACTTGTTCTTTTGAAATTTACTGGGTTTAGAATATAAATGTCTTAACACAATAACTAAGAAAATGCCATGAAGGCTATGTTGACCAGTTTGGTGAAGATATTTCAGATTATATATAAAACTAGCACATTGTACCCCATGATTGCATTAATGTACATAGTTATGATTTAATTTAAAAAAAAGAAAAAACAAAAACTTAGGCTTGTAGAAGTTAGCTACTTTATTTCATAGAGTGGATGAGCTTAAACTCAAACTCAGACCTGTCTGACTCCAAAACCTATGTCTTAATCAATCCTTTAATGCCAGAGACTTGCCCTTTTATCAATCTTAAAAAAGCTTCTCAAGGAATACAAATAGCACTTTTTGTTCACACACAAGATTTTTTTTTTAAGCAATCCATTAAATTACTTCTTTATTTCATTTGGCAAGTGTTTATTGAGAGCCTCACTATTCTAGGCTCTGGGGACATATTGAACAATTTAATCTTCATTTGTCCTTCATTCTAGAAATTGTACCAACGTTTTTTCTTTTTGATTGAATCGTGTCAATATTATTTAACTTGATTTACTGCCAAGCAATCATCAAAGAATCGAAAGTTATAAGGGTGTTATGCTATGCTTCGATACAGCTAGACCTCCTCTTCTTCTCCCAATAAGTCCTATGTTCTTTCTAGTGGGTACACGGGCAACTCATCTCTTCCCCACTTGAAATGTTCTACACGTCTCTCTTTGCTTACCCAAATCCAGCCTGTTCTATGATACCTCTCTTCAACAAGTCAGTCACATCCATTCTCTTATCTAAATCATTCAGCACCCGTATCAGTGGTCTCCATACATGGCTAATTAAATTACTTGAGGACTTTTAAAATCAGAGTTATCTAACACTAAAGAGTTATCCTTTGAAAAGACAGGAAAAAATCTAAATAAATGTCTATCATAGTGGAACTGGTTAAGTCGTTTTGGTGCAAAATGTGAGTATATAAGACAATCTGCAAGTTATATTAAGCGAAATATGAAGGTAAAACAGTGTGTATGGAATTCTACTTATTAAGAGGATGTGTATTTATACTAGCTTGTGCATTAATAATATATGTCCAGAATGACTAAAAAGTACTTGAGTGGTTCCTCATGAGAGGAAAACTGAAGAAAAAAAAAAAAAAGACAAGCTTTAAGAACTTTCCAAATTTCCATCCTTGTTTTTTTTTTTGTTGTTGTTGTTTTTAGCCAGGTATATTCATGGTAGAACTTTCATTCTCATTGCACTTTTGTAAATTTTTAAATTTTTCATTGTTTTATGGGTGATTTTTAAAAATTATTACAAAAGAACAAAACATAGATGTCTAAGACTCAGCTCAGCTCAGCTCACAATCTTATGGGGTTTGTACTAGTCTTTGGAAATATTAAAGTACCTAGATGATTCTGATGACCAGTCAGGCTTAGCACCCCCATCAATAGCACTCAGGTAATACTGAATGCCTCATACTAAAATGGGAGGATATCTTACATTTTCTTTTTTTCCTATGATTCCTGTGGTATCCACAGAATGATGTCTTCAGGATATCCTGAATCAGAATTTCTAAGAGAGGCCAAGCCGAAATCCAATTATCTTTTCCACTTAGCATTGCAAGTCTCACAGTGCTGTTTTTGCTGCAAACTGTTTACTGAGACAACCATAGTGACTTGGCTCTATGTCAAAGGTAGTGGAAGTAGAATCAATCTCTTGATGAGGAGTTGCAAAGTTCTAGAAGAGCATGCAAAACTGAAAATATCTAGGGGGACACTTTTGGAAATTACAATCTGCCACGGGCCCCAACATCAGCCCAAACATCTAATTATACCAGATCTTCTTTTAAGTCTAACCTCCTCTTTTAAAGAAATCATAGTTTTTCTTTATCTTCCTTCAGTATCTCCTTTTCATCCTATAGACCAAGGTGGGGGAACCTGTGACCTTAAGGCCTTGTGTGGCCAGTGGTTCTCAACCTTCCTAATGCCACAATGTATTTTCATTGTTAAAAAGGGGTTGTAACCCACAGGTTGAGATCTAGGTCCTTAAGTGTGGACATTTGAGTAAATCCAAATGTTACAGAACAATTTGTTCCCCACCCCTGTTGTAGACTATTCTTTCTTTACCTTCTGCTTCTTTTAATTCTGCCTTCCACATTGCCTTTTTATTTCTCTTTCATTTCTTGACATTTCATATCATACCCTCTAATTCTCCTTTCTCTTCTCAGGTAGAGAAAACTTTTTAGAATCATGAAAATATAAAACTCAAAGAAGAGTTAGATTAAGGGAAGGAGTAAACTAGGTATTTTTCTTATTTAGAAGGTAGAGTTAGAAATGTTAATTAATACTCAGTGCTTAATTAAAATTTAAAGTATATGAATAGATAGTTCAAATAAATATACATGGTATATGAAAAGATGTGCACTATTCAGTTAGCAACAAAGGCTTAAGAAATAAAACAAATACGTAATCATTCTCAGCCTGTTAGGATAGAGAACATTTTTCAAATAATATTTTTCAGTTGGCCAGTTTGTGGCCAACTTGCATCCTTATATATATTGGAAAAAGAAAAGATTAATTGACACAGGTTTATCAAAATTTTAAATGTTTATTGTAAAGTAATTAAAAATAAATATGACATTTACACATATGCTATAAACATAAACCTTACACTATGTAGTAATTTAAAACAAAAATTAGAGGCAGCATCCAAAGCTCACTGGGTAAGGCACTAGCCACATACAGCAATGCTGGCGGGTTCGAATCCAACCCAGGACAGCTAAAATCAATGACAACTACAACAAAAGAAATAGCTGGGCATTGTGGCAGGCACCTGTAATCCCAGCTATTTGGGAGGCTGAGGCAAGAGAGTCACTTAAGCCCAAAAGTTGGACGTTGCCGTGAGTTGTGACTCCATGGTACTCTACCAAGGGTGACATAGTGAGACTCTGTCTCAAAAAAAAAAACCAAAACAAAAATTAGATGTATATGCAATGATATGAAATCACTAAAACACATTTATAGTTTTTAAATCTTAACATATATAGTAAGTCCATCCATGAAAAAATGCATTCATATATGTAAAGTAAATATACAATATGTAACATATACAAAGATATGTAAACTCCAAACTCCAAAGTGGCTACTTGAGAAGGGTAAGGAAGATTAAACATAGATTTTTATTTATTATTTAAGTAACTTCTTAATTCTTAGACTGTGTACAATAGCATGCATTTATGACTTAATTTGTAATTATTAATATAATAATGCAAATTTGTGTTTTGTAAGTTAGAAAAAGACAATATAAGGAATTCATCAAGCAAACAACCCAAATTGATAATTCAGATACAAATGAAGATTTAAAATCAAAATGATGAGTACAATATACATGTATTATAGCATAAATTACGAATAAGCATAAATTTGCTTATAATTTTTGGTCTATATTTTCAAAATTGATAGAATATAAGATAAAAGCAAATAACTACAGAGGCATATTTTTGTTTTGTGTTGTTAATTTACCATCTCCTAGGACCTACTAAAGGAATAAGAAAAAAAAAAGACCAAACATTTTGTGGAGCATACTATAAGCCACTTAGAACCTTGAACGTTGTAAACTTCTAGACAAGTTCATGCTCAGAACAGTTGAACATTCATCATAAAATTATCAACAATTTAAAGTTCAATTAATTCAAATGAAAAAATTTTCCAAAATATAAACAATCTCCTGACCTTTTAAATGTAATGTTGCTTATTAAGACCATTAGTTTTATTTTACTCAAGTTAAATAAAAATGTTATATAGTTAGTGATCTGCTCAGAATCTGTCAAAATATGAAGTTCAACTTTGCCTAATCTATAACTATGAAATAGTGCTATTCTTTTTTTTTATCATTGGGGACTCATTGACAGTACAAGAAACTAGGAAAATAGTACTATTCTTACTGATTTTTTATTTTTATTTTTTTTTTGCAGTTTTTGGCCGGGGCTGCTTTTGAACCTGCCACCTCTGGCATATGGGCTGGCGCCCTACTTGTCTGAGCCACAGGCGCCAGCCTCTTACTGAATTTTTAAGTAACCTAAAGAACAGACTGATAAATTAAGATTAGAAATGTTATGAGAAAAACATATATAAAGTTGCATGACAACATCAACTCTGTAGTTTGAAAATTAATACATGAATCTTGGTGGCCAAGATTATTTGACTTTAGTCCCTCCTGGGATTTACTAGGACAAAAGAAACCATAAAATGGAAAGGCTGCTGCAGTGTTTGAAATTTTGAAAGCTACCATTTTGTGTTAATCCTCATAGACATGGTCTTAGCAACCCCTTGTCATTTGTGCTTTCTGAATTTGTGTGGAAAGTTAGACAACCAAATTCAGGGCACTGTGAATTAAGTAAAGGCAAATCATTCCCAAAAAGTCAATTAAATAAATCGTCTCTGAGAAGCAGCTCCAGAGGATTTTGATAGGTAATATTCAGTTTGAACTTTGCCTAATTGGTTTTCTTTGCGAGGGTCTTATTTGCTTACTTCAAATTTTGTACCATGTTCCAAAAAGATATTATTGCAAGGTGGCTTGGGCAAGAATTAGTGTAGTGTAGTGTAATTACACTTTCTTGTAAAATAATTTTTGCAAAGTTTTTAAAGCACTTTTATGTGATCAGAGTAGTAACAGTGTGAAATAAAACTGGCTTCAGCCTTTGAAATTCGGTTCCCCAAATATTTAGTTCCGGAAGAGAATTGAAGCCTGCATTTTGCTTTTGAGGTTTCCAAATTCTCTTCTGATAAGTTACCACCCCAAACACATACCGGAGAGTAAGGGCCAGTGTACTGCAAAGATGTATTACTCAGGCCGTCGGTGAACACTGAATATCGTCTAGAGTGGCTTCATAGGATACCAAAGGAGAAAGGCAACCAACCGGCGTGATCCTGGAAAAGCTTAAAAACAACAATGGGAAAGACGGTAATTTACGTCCTGAATGCCCCTCTGTCCTATTCAGCACATTTTGTAAAGTATCTCATTTTCTAAAGCACTTTGACAGGTCACCTTTAATGAAATCAAAGCTTTTAAGGGGAAAGGACTGATGATATTGCAGCCCTGATATTCTCTCTCTTCCAGATGGGCACAGTGTTCGCTGCTTAACTTAGCACAGTGTTAGCTGCAAGATGCATGAGTTCCAAAATGATTCTAAGTGTTCATTTAACATGAGGCTTCCTTTGAGAAAAGGCTGCCAGTGGTGCATAATTGTGCCAAATGTGCAGTAGTTTCATAATGTGGGCTGTAATCCACTAGGAACTAAATCCTGCTATTACTCTCTTTAGGGAGACTTCTAAAATCCTACTCTTCTTATTGTTAGTGGTAACCTGAAGTAGTTAGAGGTTACTGGAAATCTCCTTTAAAAATTGCTGCACATGTGTTGAGCTTTCTTAATGTAAGGCACAGTAATGTGTTTACCAATTGGACTGTCCCCAGAGCCACGAGATGGGACATCAAACACGCCATTCACAAATTATTCTTTTCTTTCGTGCATATGGCTTTAGTTTTAATATAATCAAAACTCAAAAATTAAGTAATAATTGCCTTTGTCAATAACTGGAATATTTTTGCATTCTGACAAAAAGGAAACCTATTTCCATGGTATCAGTGAATCAATGGAATCTAGTTATAAGAAAATAACGAGATTTTGTAGATCTACAGAAGCATGCCAACCTTATGGAGGTTTCAGATCAACACTCACATACTTCTTTGTGTGTGTGTGTGTGTGTGTGTGTGTGTTGCAGTGTTGACATTCACTCATCTGAAGAACAAGCCCAGCAACCGGTTCCCAGAGCACAGCCACGTTCTGTTCAGGCTGTAACTGTTCAGGCAGGAAGTGAGGATCTTCTTATCCAACTGAACCAACCAGGGGCCTCTAAAGGCAGCAGAAGGCAATTACCCAAATTGAAATTTGCCCAGGACATTGGAGTTAGCGCCTCCACTCTTCCAGAAAGTACCAAGCCTCTGGTTGTATGTCTTATCTGAAAGTTGATATCCATGGTCAAAATTACTTTGCTTTCATACACTATTAGGCAACCCAGAGCTAGGGCTTCCATTCAGGGGGAGGAGGGGAGGTGGGAAACGTAACCTGTACAAATAGTAGGTTGGTGAAACCAGGACTCATGGGGTCATTGTTTTTATTCTTTAAAGGCTTATATCTTTTCTCCTCAGCCCAGCTCACAGTTCTTTTTCTTATTTCAATGACCACAAAAATATGTTGCCTCTTCAGGCCTATGATTTATCATGAGAATTAATTCAGCTTCTTACCAAAATAAAAAAGAAATAGATAAACAGAGCTGACCAATAATTTCCTTCTGTATGTTTCTATATATTATGTATATAGGGGTAGCATATATAAAATTTTTGCTATTAGAGCTTCCATACACCATCAGATAGTTAAAATACTAATGAATTTACTATGAAAACATTATAGTAATACAGATTTAAGATAGTGATTCAGAAATATCAAAATTAATAGAGATAAACTACATAGCAGGTATCTAACTACAGATTGAAGAGGTCTTCTTCATAACAAGTAGTGGAAAAGAATTCTTTGATACTACTCAGTCTTAGTGTAAATATCTATCAATTGCTGAAAATGGTTTGTCAAAATTTCCAAACACAGTACAATTTCAGTGTATGCTTCAAATAGACCTCATGAATAGATAATAAATGCATTCTTTAAAAAGAAAAACAGCTTACAGCATTTTTAATAGCTTTAATTATTATAATATAATTTGGTTCTTATTAACTAAGGAAACATTAAAGGAAAGGTAATTCTGATGTTAGTTAAAAGGAATGATAGTGTAATTCAATTTACCTGTGTAATAGTTTTCAGTTTAAGTTTTATGTTTCAAATATCACACAATTACCTAAGTCTCTCTACTTGTGAGTAGAATTTATTTTCTCATTTATCTTTACACTCATGGAACTAATTCCAAAGTTACTCTTAAATGTACTGCTCAGCTTTTCTATTTTTGTTTGGGTCAGAGGGTCAGAACACTATTCCCACGAGGTCAGGGTCATCCTCATTAGCGTTGCTCTGTTCTGAGGCTGCCGATTACACCTTCCATCCTGAGAAGCCTGGGGTGCCTAGAAGGAAAGGCAGATGGATCCGAAAAATCTATCATAGACATAAGTGCCCCCACCTAATGGCAGGTCAGGACTGCCATTTTCATATGCAAAGAATAGCATTACTATGTATTACTGCCCTTCAGCCTCTATATTCTTCTTAAATTTCCTCGTTGGAAAAAAAAAATGCCTTTGTCAAGAATAAGCCAAGAAGAAGGCAATATATTTTAATTTATAAAATAATGTTCCTCCAATAATAAGAGAAGAGGTTTTTCAAGCACAAAATGTATAAAAATAATAGTGCATAAAATGGGTTGGGTTAAAATTTTTTCATGGAATATTTCGTGACAAAGAAATTCTCAGGATGTAATGTTAATTAAATTGTGCTCACAACTCAATGTTAGATCAGGTAGAAAATTCTACATACACGTATAATGATTCAAAAATAATATTGCATATTAAATACCTGAAGGAAGCAATCTTTAGGACAAGCAAGATCAACACACAAAAAAGGCAGAGAAAGGAATAAGATGAAAGGAGAAAACCAAGAAAGAGAGAAGCCAATGGGGGCAGGGGAGGTCAAGAGTAACTGTAAAGGGCATAATTTGATAATTTGACACTCTGGATCCAAGTGTGTCTGAAGTAGGCCTGATTTCATGCTAGAATTTTAAATACATGAAGCTATACTTTTTTTGTTGTTGTTGTCTCCCAAGTTGACTTAAGGATTCCAAAGAGTGCTTACTAATACACGTGACATTGCTTCAATGAACAGGTAATTAACTAAATAAACCATGCAATACTTCATAATTTAAAGCATGGGTGTTCACACTTGCATAATGTTTTGATGTTTCAATATGTATGTATATCTTATAGGGCAAAAAAAAAAAAGAATGCATTTCTTTTAATAAAAAGAAAAAATATTTATGTTAATATTTTTAGGATTGCAATATTGAAATATACTTTTAAATATTAATGAAAAATATAATAAAACATTTTATATGGTAGTGTTCATTAGATATAGAAGGGTTTAAAAATGATACCTATATTAAATCAAAGTATTGAAGACTTTCTGTGGAGCAGACAATGTAAACAAACACTGGAGGGATAAGGATAAGTTGAGGACTTGACGAGTAGCCTAGAGGTATTAGGACAAGGAAGAGAAGAGGAAGGAGCATGATAGACTCAGCCAAGGGCTGATGCTGTAACACTCACAGGCATCTGGATCGTGCTAGTAGGTAGACAGATACATAGAAAGATAAATACACAGAGAAGTCGTAGCCATGGTCATGCCTATTTAGTTCTTATTTTTTTTCTATACATTGCTATTAGCCCTCCTAGATTTGTCAGTAAGGTTTCCTTTTACCCTGTTCAAAAGTTTTTTACAAAACAAATACACGGTACTTTCATTAGAGCCTTAAACTGCTTCCAAATAACATTCCAAAGTGAAGTTTCCATAAAAACATTCCTCATTTCCACCTTTACCATCCCTGCATAAAGTAAATGAGGATTAGGAAAGACCTCAGATGAATAAGGAATAGGGAAAGGCCAGTTTTAGAAAGATAGTGGACACGAAATTTTCTTAGGCCTTTCCCAGCTGTAGCCTTGCAGAGAAAAACTTCAATTCTGAAAGGCATCTAGACACAGGAGCGGGAGTCCTCTGCCACGTCTGCAGAGTCTGAAATATATAGTAGCACCTGTGTAAGTTGACCACCCAAGGGACTGTAACAAACTTGTCAACATGTGGAAGTGGTCAACATCAGAAACGAGGCCCACCTGCGTGTAGTATGTGTCCAGTCTATGAAATTAGGTCAACTTAAAGAGGTGCTCAATGTGGAGGGGTGGCCAGCTGTGGGGTTCAGGACTTGCAGATGTTACTCTGCAGACCGACCTGAATCTTTGGCATAAGAGTATCTCTATTTACAAATAAAATCACAAGCATGAATGACACAGCAAATCTCTGTGCTGCCATCTCATTTTGAAAACATCACCCAGCATTTTAGATCAGGCATCCAAGTTCCTCCTCTCTGGTTGATGAACCCATCCAGTGCTCTTTCTCCTTCCATCCCTCCCGCTGCTTAGGTACCAGCAAATCATGACGGTATAGGGGTGTCTTGCTTCTGAAATTACCAAACTGGGGCACCAGATCTTTAACTTTCAAAGCTCTGGCTGAGCTTACAGAATTGTCATTGTATGTTAAAGAAAACCTCCAGGAAAACTGTTCTCTGGAGGATTCCTGTAAAATACTGTACTTAGTTCTGCTTAAAGGGAAGGTAACCCCAGCAAAAATAACAGACCTGTAGAAGAAGGAAAATGGATTCTAGAAATAATGGCAGAGGAAATATGTTCACTTGGTAAATTCTGCTATTTTAGGAAGTTCTATAGCAAAGCATGATTGAGTTAATCACACATTGACTCCAAAAAGGTATGGATCTAGCATATATGTGATCTAATGTTTACAGAATTAGGAGAGTTGCTTTTCAAGAACAATCATACAGAATTAGGCACAGAATCATACAGAATACAAAGTTAAGAATTAGTGTATGTTTATATATAATGAGAAAAGAAATCATACCTAATTAAAAATTGTGAAAAGCTGACTTAAAAATGCAACATATGTTATAAATATAGGGGCCTGCCCACTCAAGATTCAAAAGCATCTCGGTCATCAACCTCTGATTCCTGATGTTTTTCAAAGAGCATTCTGAGCAACTCTCCATTCTTAGTGACATTCTTTTTGTATTCTGGCTCTTCCTCACAAGCAAATCTTCTCTATCCCTGGTTAAATGTGTTTAAGTTGTTTCCAGCTTAATTTTTAATAACTTCCCATGATCTACATTCATGCCGAGTAGGGTCCACATTTTAATAACTGAGCACAAAGTAAGCAGGGAAAAGAGAATTTTTTTAAAAAGTGTCCAGGAAGATAAGAGAAAGATAAGCCAAGTTTGGCTTCGCTCCTTACAATCAAACTTCTGACGGACGTGGTTTCTGGCCTTTTCTGACTGCGACCTTCAGCAAAAAAGCTCTTGCCAAAATTTACCTGACATTAACAAGAGCATTAATACAAAAATGAATCTTTGTCTTCACCTCACTTTTCAGCATGATTTGTTCTGTCAGTGTTCTCTCTTCATCCAGAGCACTTTTCTCTTGTCATTTGTGATGCCAGACATTGCTTGTCTTTGTTTTATTTCTCTGAATACTTCTGTTTATTCTTTTTTCTCTGCTTCCCTTGTGCTTAAGTTATTATATGTGGACGTTCTTTAAGGCTCAGTCTTAGTCTTCTTTCTCTTTCTAATCATATCATCTCACTCTAAAGACAGCTTGTTCAAGACCATGGTTTCATGTTGCATCTAGAGAGAAAAGACTCCCAAATTTATATCTTCAGGCTAGACCTGCCTTCTGGGCACATCCAAATGGTATCTCTAAGACCCAAAACTATGCTGTGATCTTCCCAATCAGACCTAACCAGTGACATCACCATCCATGAGTCAACACTGACACTTTCCTCTCTGTCTATCATCAAATCCTGTCAATTATGCCTGTTAACTCTCCCCCAGATTTATACACGGCTCTTCCCATAAACTCAGTCACTGCAATCCAAGGCACCATCATCTCATAACTGAAGTTAGTGTATTAAAGAGCTTTCTATAGTCACTTTTTCTGCCTGTTTTAGTCTGCATTCTCTAGAGAAATGGAGCCAACAGGAAGGAGCTATATTTTTGTTCATGTTTATACTTCTATAAATAAAATGATTTACTATAAGAAATTAGCTCATGGTTATGGAGAGTGAAAAGTCTAAGATCTGTGGCTAGTAAGCTAAAGACCAAGGGAGCTAATGGTATTGTTCTAGTCTGAGCCCAAAGGCCTCAGAAACAGAATAGTAGATGGAGTCAGTCCCAGTCTGAGGGCAGAAGACTGATTTCCCAGCTCACTCAGGTACAGAGTGCAAATTCTCCCTTACCCAGCCTTTTTCCTATCCAGGCCATTAAGAGACTGGATGAGGGCCACCACATTAATAAGGACAGTCATCTTTATTCAATCTACTGATTTAAATGTTAATTTCACCTCCAAAAATCCTCATGGGCACACCCAGAATGACGTTTAACCAAAAATCTGGATATATTCTGGCCTAGTCACGCTGACTCGTGGAATTAGTCACTACTTACTACCTTGCACTACTTACTACCTATAATCCAATCATCACAGAATTCTCCAAGTGGTGCTTTTAAACTACAGAGCTGTTAATTTACCCTCTGCCTAAGTAATTTCAACAATTATTTGATAAGTTAGGATACAGACATAATTCCTTCCAACAGCCTATGAGCTCCTGCGTGATCTGGCCTCTGCTTATGTTACCATCTCACTAATCTGCTCCCCTGATCTCCACGTTTCAGATTTGTTATCCATCTTTCACTTACTGAACACTTCTCTGCTTTCATCCCCACCCAGTCTTGGGCTCTTGAATTCTCTTTGGAAAGCTACTCAATCCATTCATTCATAGAACCTTAGGAAAAAAAAATTACTTTCTTTGGTAAGCCTTCCTGATTTCTGTCCTACACTACAATGTAGGCTGGGCTTCTTCATTATCCACTGGAATAACATAATTTTCTTTTTATGATGAGCAGCTAACTTTATTTGTGTTGAGTGTTAATATAACGATGAATGTCTATGTAAAGAACTGAATAAATATGAAAAGAAACTTAACATTTCTAGAGGCACTAAGAAATTCTTAAATAACTTTAATAATTTTATATAGTACCAAAAAATCAAGTATAATTCAAAAATGTTTTATTTTAGATAAAAAAAGAACCCAGTAAACTGTAATATCTTACTAGATACTGGATTAGAGGTCTTATGAAGCTGTTTTGTTCTGACTCAACCCATTCTATAAGTTGTCTAAGTGATACAATCAGAAGCCTTTGCAGGAATTCATTTTCTGAACTGTTGGTAGTGTACTTGGTACTGTCCTTTCCCATGGTGTTGGAAAAGAAAAGGACCTTCCATGTCCATGTCAAAGTCTTTCTCTGTTGAAGATAAAGCCTCTGATAGCTACGAGAAGAGTCATCAGACAGGCTTCTGAGTAAAACAGAGACTATTTGGATTCATAGAGACTTCATGGCTGCTGTTAATTTGTTACTAATATTTTCAAATCTGAAAGGACTAATGAAAGATCATAAAAAGAATTTGTAAGTGACAAAACGGTTGGTTGTTTTCTCCACCGTGAAAAAGATGGCAATGAAAACATTCTAAAAATAATTTTAGACAAACTATCTCTAGGATTACTAATAAAAGCCCATTTTTTAAAAGTCAGGGAATATTATACCCAGTATTTAAAAATGGATGGGCATAATTTTCGTAAAGAGTAATTCCAAAACATTACTTATATAATATACAAAGAATCCACAATATAATGTAAATAGATTCGGTAAGTTAGAAGTAAGGCCTAGACATTTGTATTTTTATAAAACTGTGTGGGAGTCTAGGTTCTCTATCTAATTGCGAGCCAAATTATGGAAGACTTTGAAATGGGGAAAAGAGACTCCTGTGTATGTTTTCAGCAGGACACCGTAGCCTCAGGGGATTACTCCTTACTTTATTTTATCTTGGACAGGCTATTTGGACAACTTTGTATAGACATTAACACATAAAAAACTAGTAGTGCTGTAAATAATTTCTGTCTATAATATTCCAGCTAGTGGAATGCGTTTGACCAGCGTATGTTGATTCGTACGCATTGATCAAATGTGTCCAGTTTTGCATCCATATGGAAAGGTATTTCTTACCTGATTATAAATCTGAGGCAGCATTTTCACTGAACCAGTTTTATTCCCTTATAAATTAATGAGTTAAAATTTTTGACATGTGCTGATTTTACATCGTAACAGAGTTGTGATTTTACCTGTTTGTTAGAAAATTATCTCCTAATATTTTCCACTCGGGAAGAAAGATCTGTTTGGTTTTAGAAATGAGGAAGAGTAAACCCTCTATTGCTGAAGTGACATAACTGGAAAGAAAACATTTGAGTTAAGGAAGCTTGCTTTTTGACATTCTCATAATTCTGAAATTACTTATTACCTTCACTTTTTATATAAATGTGCCAGGTCTTCATAATTTTGCACATTATTACTCATCATCATAAGTGCAAATCTATTTCATAGTCAGAACACAGATAATCTTTAAAAGCCATCAGTAAAACTTCAGAATCTGAGTATACAAACTATTTATCAAGTGGTTAATTAAAAAATAGTGGTAAATATGCTTAGTGCATAGAGAATATATGTTAGACAGAATGAAAGTTGCATTTAAAATGAAGCCACGATGTTACACTGCCAACTATGAATATATATAACATAGACACATAGCATTTATTTGGACATAAAAATAAACTATATCTTCTTGGTCTAGGAAAGTAAAATACAAAGCATAATAATCCAAGAGATTATCAATAATCAAGATATACATTGGCACAGAAGCAATAAAGAGCCTGATATCAGGACTCTGAGTCCATGAACTGGGAGATTTTTGAGGCTGAAGGACAGTTGAAACTCAAGTTCTTAACTCTCAAGTTCTTTTACCTGCGTTTTAATGGCACTGAGACACCATGTTTTAACATGTCCATCTATGCTACAGTCCTGTCCTCATTAATGATCAAAGCCCACGTATACTGGCAGCAGAAATTTGCATATATGCATTACTATTTAACTGCAACTGACAAAGAGGACATGGTTGAACCTCGAACATTATAGTCACTGAGACTGCCCTTTGCTAAGTATCTTTGCTATTCGTTAATACATTGATATAAATAAACTAGATATATGTGTCACGATTTTCATAACCACAGTCTGATCTGTATGCTTGCTCTACCCCAACAGACTGCATTAAACACCATCCCGGTCAAGCACTTCCACGCTTTGAGAGGGGGACACTGGGAGGCTGCAACTCTTCTTTCCACCAGGAGAAAATGACAAACAAACCCAGTAAACGTGAAAGATAAAGAGCAAGTTTACAGGGAATACACAAGTGAGAACCTTTTGTTCTACTGTTACAGGATAAAAGTAGCTGAAATGGAGAAAAAAGCAAGTATTAAAATGATCACAAAAGGAAAAATGTCATGGTGTCAGCAATCCACTAAAGGAATAAAGTTTCTTTTAGAAGAAAGAAAAGGTAGCTCACCTAGAAAAAGTTAAGTAATAGAGGTATAATTATTAAATTAGAGAAGACATAAAAAGTACAATCAATGCAGAGTAAGGTATATATTATATCGTAGATATTTCTTCGGGTCACGTGTTCAGTATCTCAGGGGAACAACAGTCATTGTTAACAAGACGTGCTGTGGATTTTCAACTTACCTAGGGCTGAAAAGACAGTGCCTAAAAGGTGCTGCCAGCACTGTGGTATGTGGCTAAGGAGCCACAGGAATTTTAAATTAGGCCCCCTTTTCTTTTAGTTAAATTTAGTGCAAGGTATACATATGGATAAGAAACTAGTCAGCTAGAGTAAGAGGACAAATTTCAATGGCCACGAATCTGTTTCGGAACACTAACAGTAAGTTTTAAGGGACAGTATTCTAGAACATATGGATGTGCGGAAAGACAGACAATTTAGGTCATTATGTTGAGTCTCTGGGACCAAGTGAATAAAATTCCAAATGCAAAAAAATAGAAAGTATTATTGATAGATCGATACCATAGTCTAAAATTTATATGAAGTAGAATTTATCACATATAATGTTGATAGGAATTCTGCCAATACAGATTCACTACAGCATAAATTCAAAACAGCATTAAAAGGCTTAATTTTATATACTTCATGAGTCAATTCTGGAGTCTCCGATAACTATGTAGAAATAATTAATTGGAATTCAGTGTAGCCAAGCGGCACTTGGAGGACCTATCCTGGTACGATGGTCTGATTCTGATAATAATCATTGCACTGGATCTAACTGGTGGGGATGACCTCTACTACTGCTGGGGAGAGATGTCCTTCTAAAGGCTAAAGGGACTTCTACCATGACCTCAAAGTAATGTGTGTTTTGTATGCATAGTCATAAGAATATTTCATCTGGATCAATTGAATAATTTTATATTGAATCTTCTTTTTCAGTTTATAATCCCATGGGAAACATAAATTGCTTGGAAAAGTTACCTTGGACACTGCAGTCTCAGGTGACACACCACCAATGTAGCCTTTACAATGTGTGATGCACATGGTCAGTGGAAACGCTCTTACAATCCACAATCCTCCTTTACACTGGTGACCTAGGAGGGTCATACAATTTACACCCTTTGGATTTCTCAGGAGTGTGTGAGATACTGGAAGGACACACCTCAAGCTGAGCTATTTCAATACAGTCTCTTCCAAGCGATACTTGAATTTGAAGCACTGCTCATCCTTCCACATGGGAAAAGTTGTACTCAATGCCCATCAACAATTCTTTCCATAAAAATCGCCCACCTTTTGTTAATTTATCCCAGGTGGAAGTCTGAGTCTACAGTTTATATGGGTTGGGGGTGGTTGATACACAAGGGTTATAAAACTGATTTTCAGGATTTTTCTCTGCAAGACTTATGTAACTTGGCAGAGTCTCTTCCAGTGGAATCCGAAAGCACTTGCCACTGACTTTTTTTGTGTGTGTGACCTCCGACAAATTTGAGGTCGAAAGAGTTTCAATGTAATATCTTCTTATGTAGAAAATTTTTCAGTACATGGACGGACATTTCATAATGAGAACCATGTAGTCTTTTGCATAAGGAAAATGTCAGTGAAGACTCCGAACCAGAAATCATTCATGTTACATTTTCCAGGCAACAAACATTCAAAATACAGGAAAATATTCCATCAGATATCTAGAGGACAAGGAATTGGTGGGTTAATTTGGGACTAAAATTAAATTCTAACTAAAAAGTGAGCAATGAGCTCATTGTATGAATGCAATGGAAATGCTACCGAGAGGAGAATGCAAAGTCCTTAAAGCATGTATCAGAAAGCAAATAGAACTAAAAATTAATGCAAGTTCACCTCGAGACAGAAAGTAAAAGATAGCTACGGCTGAGACAAAGTGCTGGCACATTACACCTGCTCAAAGTTGATTGCCATAGCAACAATGAGGCTGACCAAGAGGATGCAACACTGTGAACACGAGGGACTAAAGGTATTCTATCTCACTAATCAAGGTGATGTGGAAATATTAGTTTTCTCAGACATCTGATGGATTAAAAAGCCAACAATAATTGCTAAATTTGATCAATATTTTTCTCATTCCCTCTCTGGAGCCATTCAACAGTTGAAAATGAAGCCAAAGAGAGCACACAAAAGTAAACTTGCAATTGTTCAAAATGCAGATATATCGGTTTAAGTAAAAGAGCCAGTCTTCAGTTAAATAAAATGGGACACCTAAGGTTAAATAATTCCTTCGTAATTCACTTGGTTGTAATAAAACATTTAAGCATACACATTATGGATATAAGGTCACCCACTGTTTGGAGTCTCCCCAAAAGGAGCTCATAGCTTAGTTATAAATTAATTTAAAAGGTTTTATAAAATTGTAAATGTTTTCCTGAGCCTTTAGAAATGCTTCCAAGGGAAATTACTAAGACTGTCATAAAAATATTTTAGCAGGCTTAAACTGGCAATTTAAACTTTTCTAACATGAATGATGATTAGTTTTCAAAATCAGCTCAGTATCAGAATGTTCTAGAGACTTAAATCTGTATAAAGAAATTAAATAATTTCTTAAGAATATTGTTTCTTTTCTCTTCCCCATATTCCCCTTAGTAGAACATTTTGAAATAATGTCAGCAAAACAAAACCAGCATATACATATTTGAAATTCACATCAAGTTAATTTTTTAGTTATGAAAAGAGTTTTAGGTCTTTTTCTCTTGATGTTAATCCCATTTTATTTACAAGTGTAAAATATACAGTTACAGTCTACTCCGGTTTTGTTTATTGATTTGTTTCATGTCCTTCCTAATGCAACAGCGATTAGCAAATCACTGCAATGAAAGCAATGAAAACCAAGGAGTCTTTTCCTGCCAAAGAATAAAAACTATAAATATTTTAAATTATGCATGCATGTAACAAAAAAAATTAAGCAGTAGTTAATGAGTAGTTTGGATTAATTTTTTTTTTTCCTTTTTCCAGATTGGAAGAGCAAGAAGGAGCTTCAGAAACAGTGCATAAAACACGTAAGACTTGAAAGTAATGGTGAATGATGTGGTGGTATTCACCAGGTGGACAGTAAGACTCTATGTACTCCCTGCTCCTTCTCACCAACTTCATGTCCTAGATTGAAAGAAGAAATCGAGATACAAAAGCTGGAAAGAACTATGTGTTATGTAGAATGAAATACTTTGGCCTCACAGACACGACCCTTATGTTGAGTGCAGCATAACATAAGGAAATAGCTTTCACTGGAGTGTATAAAATGCTGCTTCATCCAGTTAAACTGTGTGGCTATGTATTTGTACACTTGTTTACTCATACCTGTAATTATCACCCTACCACGTTCATCGAAATAGATGTCAATTAACAATGTTTTGACCCTGTCAGGAAAGGGTAAAGAAGATCAAACTAAGTAACAGTTTTGAAATCAATGACAGGAATGGAAAGGAGGATAAAAACTAGAAAACAACGTTGTGAAAAAATGTTTTTCACAAAGCAAAAGGAGAGTATTTATTTTAAAATGTAATGAAATAGAGAGTATTCATCCAAAAGTGGGCTCTGAACAATTTATCACTTACAATGCTTATTCTTCTAAATTTATCACACATTCTATTTTTTTCTTGCAAAGGATGTTTAAAATTTTAGGTGACTAAAGAAATTTTTTTAATGATTGGCGTGAATTCTAATAAAAGACTGATATTTTTATGCTCTGTGGCTGTCCTGATACTCACTTTCCTGCAACTTTCCTTCTTGAACATCACCTTGGTCAATCTGGGTTTTGTTTTGATATTTTCATGCTGAAATCTTCATCTTTCTTTCTGTTTTTAAAAATCAACGCACATCAAAGTCTTCTCACTCATCCCGAAAATCCTCACCAACTGCTATTTGTTTCTCTTCGGTAACATCACCAATCCCGCTGGACCCAGGCAACCTTAGCAGGATATATTATTTTCCCATGTTCTCCTATCCTATTTCCTGCAGCATCTGATGTAAAACAGATTTTAAAGTTCATCACAGAACAGAGGTCAACATGAAAGACTCTAAGATCCTGGCCTTTGGTTTTTGCTTCTGGTCTTTATTATTACAACAAATAGTTAGTTGAACTATTATTTTCCGTGTCCTAGAAAAACATTGGCATGGCAGCCCTTTTTAAATCATAGATCAACATTTTCAAAGAGTTTTATAATGTGTAAAAACAAGTATAAGGAAAAAATAAATAATAGGAACACAGTAATCAAAATGAACTGTAACAGTCTTAAATTTCTAAAATCTGAGAAACGACAAACATACCATCTTTGTCCATGCAACTCTTTCTCTCCTAAATATTTTGGTTCAGAATGTATCTTGAGATACTCTGAGGCAATCTCTCCTCCTGTGTTTTGGATTCTATTTTCTGCTGCTGCGTCCTGGAACATGCTTTGAGTATTTTCTCCTTTTCTCCTTGAATAGTCAAATCCAGCTTTTATAAATTCAACAGTCATGCCAAGTCCTAAATAATCGCCAGGCTTGTCCTACCTCCACAGCTCCTGCCTATGTCTCTTCTCTCCCACAGAGCTAAACTTTTCTGGTGGGAGAGCTGTTCTCCCCTACTCCATTCCCCCCCTTCCTTTCTCTCTTTAACTTGCCCCAGTCTGATTCTATCAGCATCCTGTCGCCAAAATAACTTTTGGTGAAGTTACCAAACTCAAAGATCATTTTTCAAAGCTTTTTTCAGCAGTAGTCAACTGAGAAACAGCCACTTTCCTTCTTGAAACATTCTCATCCTAGGGCCAGGTGCAGTGGTTCACGCCCATAATCTCAGCACGGGGAATGCAAGGTGGGTGGATTGACTAAGCTCCTGAGTTAGAAACCAGACTAAGCTAGAGTGACATCCCTGTCTCTAAAAATAGCCAGGCATTGTGGTGAACGCCTGTAGTTCCAGCGACTTGGGAGGCTGAGGCAAGAGAATAACTTGAGCCCAAAAGTCTGAAGTTGCTGTGAGCTGTGATGCCATGGCACTATACTGGTGGTAACAAAGTGAGACTGTCTCAAAAGAAAAAAAGGAAGGAAGAAAGAGTGTCATTCTGGGCATCAAAATCCTACTTAAAGGACAAAGAATGATTAGTCACATATCCTTTCTGCAGACATTACCCTCTCATCCACTCTCAGTCCTTACTCTCCATTCCCATTGTCCCCTCCTATGCAATCCGAGACTCTTCTATTCTATCATTCTTTATAGAATTGGTAGAAAGGGAAAAAAAACAACAAAGGAGCTTAAGGAAATAAGGGGACTATTACAGAGGAAAAGAGTGGTATTTTCATAATAAAATATTGGGTAGACATGAAGGAGAAGAAAAATGTCAAATGTATTTGTTGGGAACAACATAGTTTTATCTTTTATATTAAAGTTTTTTTTAAAACTTCTCTGAGTGAAGTGAAAAGTGAATGAAGTGTTTGAACAAAAATTATTAAAGAACAAATGTTTAAGAAGAGGTGGACCTGATGGGGATGGTGTAGCGTGAAAAAGGAATTTTACTGATTGTTTAATATTAACAGTATAATTTGATATCTTCAGTGTTATTGACATGTTATTGACAATAAAGGATATAGATATTTTTAAAATATTCTCAGTGGCTTGACTCTCTCTTTAAGTAAACATCCATTCCAACATAAACATGTATTGATTCTATGCAAATTACTTCTAAATACATGAGATCATTCCAGATGCCCTCTCTGAATAATAGGCTCAGATATCTACTCCCTATTTGATATTTTCCCTTAAACATGTAAAACAATATTACCAAGTCCGAAATAGAACTCATGGTTTCTACCGCACATTTCCTCTCTCCTCACCCCAACATGCATCTCTTTCAAGGTCACTCATCACCCTGAATGCTGTCCCTATCTGGAGAGTTTCTCCACAAGCCTTGGAATTAGTCAAGACCAACCACTAAGAGAAAATGAAGACATTAGAAAAAATGAACAATTAGAATGTTTATACCTACAAATGACAAAAAAACTAATGAAAGTAGGTTAACCATGAGGAATTTATTATTTCATAATAAAAGGCCAAAGTTTGAAGGATGGCAAACCCAAAGTGATGACACTGTCATCATCCCACCAGGGATCTACATACTTTAGCATTTGGTGGCAGATCCCCTTTAAAGCTGAAGGTCGTTGGTATAGTTTAAAGCATGTTACATAATTGCAGTAACGTTGTTCCAAAATCACACAGAAAATAAAGACATGGAAAAGAGATATCAGGAACATGTTACTCAGAAGGAACCGTTTGTAGGAATGTTAATATCAAGTGTATTGGTACAGATTCTGAAACAAGATTCCCCGAGGTTGTTATTTCAGCCTTGCCACATGTTAGCTGTGCCACCCTGGGCAAATTACTTCACCTCTCTATGCTTTCATTGTCTCTTTAAATAATAATAGGATAATAATAGCATTTGTCTAATGGGTCTATGAGAATTAAGTGATTTAAGACATGTATAGAATTTAGAGCAATGCCTGGTAAGGGGTTTAATATATGTTAGTAATTGTCTGATTAAGTCAGAAGTGATAAATAAGAATAAAAATGGAAAGTAACAATAATAAAACTAAAAATATACTCACAAGATATAAAATAATGAAATTATATGCTTGTAATTAAGGCTTCAAATTATTTAAAAAGCAATTTATGAAAGATTTACAAATTACACAACTATCTCTAATGGCAAACTATCTGATTGTCTCCCAAGACAACTCTAAAGAATGTACATCCTATTATAATATATATTATACAATATATATTATACAATACATATTATTACAATACCAGTAAACTAATTCATCAAATTTTCTAGATCATATGCAAGAATCCATGTTATTCCTACATTAGTGAATACTAACTAGAAAAAAAATAGAGATGTTGTGTTCTACAGAAAGGAAAACAAATATTACTTAGAAATAAATCTAAACAAATTCTTTATGAAAAAATTTTAAGATATTATTGAAAGACATAAACATTTTTCTATTTAGAAAAATATACCATGATCATGAATCAAAAAACTAAATATCACAAAGATTCTCTGGATGCAATAACAGAAGTCCCCTAGTCACTTCTTCATGAAAGGAAACATAAAATTAGAAATAAAAAGTTTCTATAATGAGATTCATATTTGAGTAAAAACTCAGGAAGCAAAGTATCTTATCTAAGGTGAATGGTACAAATTAACTTTAATAAATACTTCCAATTCTTTCTCATAAAGAACAGATTTACTCTATTATTACTCTGTATTTCATAACATTTGGTTTAAAGAGTTAAGGCCCTTTTTGTCAAATTGTTTAATTTTTACCGTCAACCTTTAATGATTTAAATGCATTTACATTTAAAGACATGTGAGAAGATACTGATTGTTAGTTGGCTACATTTACTTTAAGTCTCCTCTGACATAAACAAAGTCATCAAAAACTTGTTGAATTCTAATTTTTTTAAAAAAAATCTAAGCTATTTGTACACTGACACTGTAAAAACTAAATTAATCTTTGTGGTATTTTATATTCAGCTTAATGTGTTACTTTTATAATTGTTTGAAAGTAATAATTGTTAACATTTATTAATATGAACATAAAATGCAAAGGTTTATTTTTCCACAATGGCAATTATATAAAATGTAATCTGCAAATTTCATACGAGTACAATCAAAATTCCAGCAGAGGCCAAGAAAATTGACAAACATATGTTCATAATGGAAAAGCAAAGGACAAAGGAGAGACAAAAAGGATTGAAAAATCACCAGTAAAGGGCTATGGGTAACTTGCCTACTCAGCCTCAATGGTCACTACAGGGCCATAGAAGCTCATGTAGTGTGATATTCATGCAGGGAAAGACAAGGAAAAGAACGGAGAATCCAATACACATTTTAACACACATTTTTGTGCATGTAAAAATTTACATGTGATAAATCAGAGGAAAAAGTATGAATAACTGACAAAATGGTGCAGGGAAAACTGGATGAATGGTAGAGACAGCCAGGTATAGTTCCATGCCTAATCTCATCATACACAAATGAATAGATACCTATATATATAAAATGACGAGTCAAAATCAACACTTTTTTTTTTTTTTTTTTTTTTTGAGACAGAGCCTCAAGCTGTCCCCCTGGGTAGAGTGCCTTGGCATTACAGCTCACAGCAACCTCCAACTCCTGGGCTCAAGTGAGTCTCTTGCCTCCGCCTCCCAAGTAGCTGGGACCACAGGCACCCGCCACAACGCCCGGCTATTTTTTGGTTGCAGCCGTCATTGTTGTTTGGCGGGT
>CAUYTI010042456.1:0-14006 GCA_963575145.1 Galago senegalensis
CGCCCGCCACAACGCCTGGCTATTTTTTGGTTGCAGCCGTCATTGTTGTTTGGCGGGTCCGGGCTGGGGATTCGAACCCGCCACCTTAGGTGTACGTGGCTGGCGCCTTAGCCGGTTGAGCTATAGGCGCCGAGCCAACAAATATTTCTTGAGCATCTATTATAAGCTCACCACTACGCTCGGTCCTATAAATCTGGGTCTGTATGAGACCCCTTATCTCTTATTAGCTACATTGTATATTTAATCATATATCAAATATTAGAAGCATGGACACTTTTTACTGCATTAAAAACAAATTAAAGCTGAACATTTGAAAACATTAATTTTATCAGAAGAATAAATCAACAAAGAAGTCAGAAGGTTCAGGCAAAATGGAAATTCAGCTACAGAAGCTTCTAGATTAATGGCCATTAAGCCATCTGGAAACTATTTTCTTCCTTTAAAATTTGAACTAGTGGCTCAGTGCCTGTGGCTCAAGTGGCTAAGGTGCCAGCCACATACACCTAAGGTGACGGGTTCCAATCCAGCCTGAGCCTGCCAAACAACAATGATGGCTGCAACCAAAAAAATAGCCGGGCGTTGTGGCAGGCGCCTGTGGTCCCAGTTATTTGGGAAGCTGAGGCAGGAGACTCGCTTGAGCCCAGGAGTTGGAGGTTTCTGTGAGCTGTGATGCCACGCCACCCTACCCAGGGTGACGCTTGAGGCCCTGTCTCAAAAAAATAAATAAATAAATAAAATAAAATTTGAACTAGTTATAGGAAGCCCTCTCTCACCTGCAGGTCACATTAGTAATAACAACTGAGATCAGAAGGCTGGAGGAACAGAGATATAGTTCATACAATGTGCTAGATGGGACATCTAGATGGGACATCCACAACTCTTCCCTCTATCCCTCACCCTGTAAACCCACAGCACAATAGAGTAGGTCGGATGTATTTCCCCACACTATTGGTGATGTTCCCATGCAAACTGCTCTGGTCAATGAAATGTCAGTGACCATGACATGCACAAAGGGCTTAAAAGTGCTGTGTCCTGTAGCTCAGACTCTCGCACCCCTATGACTGCCAAGAAGAGGGAGCACCCATCAGCCAGCTGCTACCCAGAATGAAACACACAGGCAAAGTAAGACATGCATGTGGCCTAAAATCTGCCAAGCCAAGATCACTCGCAGCTGAAGCAGACCTACCTGAGTTGGCCCATAGACCTGTAAGCAAAAAGCCAAAATGCTTTATGTTATAAGCCACTGAATGTTTTAAGGATAGATATGCAGGGCTCAGTGCCCATAGCATAGTGGTCATTGTGCTGGCCACAGACACCAAGGGTGGTAGGTTAAAACCCAGCCCAGGCCAACTAAAAAGAACAATGACAACTGCAATAAAAAATAGAGAATTGCTTAAGCCCAAGGGACTGAGGTTGCTGTGAGCTGTGATGCCACAGCACTCTACTATGGGCAACATAATGAGACTGTCTCAACAAAAAACAAAAAAAAAAAAAAAGAAAGAAAAGGAGGATACAAATGTAGGATCAACAGGTGACTAATGCACTACTGCTGGTTAAAATAAACAGCACATGTTTGTTCACACTGACAGGTCCAGATTATACACCTAGCAGTCTAACGACTTTATAGGACTTAGACAAAGGAACTCTACCAAGTTGTATAATCAGTTTAAAATTCAAATAGAATAAGCCACATCAATGTAGAGAATTATGTGACACATAATTCTCAGTAGAAAGTGCAGAAACGGGGCCACAAATGAACAAAGCAAGCCCAATACATCATAGACTTCTGTATTAGGTTATTGAGAGTTGGCATGTCCCAATGGCAAATTGACACAATTATCACACGCTTTCCCTGTTAACACAAAACTTCTCATTTCCATTTGTAAGTGAAACACGTTTTCATAGATTAAAGACTTCGGCTTAAGTAATTTAATAAAACGAGACTTTGATATTGATACAATTTGAAAGGCAGTGAGCAATGATTTGTTTTAGCTACTGAGGAAAATACAAGGCATATATTATGCAAATTACACATTTGTACCAAGAGAAGGTTGAATGTTGCCCCAGTGTGCTCTGGGAATGAAGGCACTGCAGTGGTTCAAACTGAGGAAGATGATGTCCGCAGCACACACCCTGTGTGTAGGACGGAAAGGCAGCCAGAACTCAAAACCACCCACAGCACATTCACATCGGGAGAAGTTTAGCTTCAGTAAATATTATCTGTAACATGTTGATTTGAACTTTTCTGGTTTGGTAGTTGTGTTAGAGTCTCATTTTCTTTTTGTTTTATAGGTACAATAAATACAAGAGGTAAGGAATTTTGCTTCAGTGTTTGGTTGTGCCTGACAGAGAACCCAACTTGAACTCGCTTTAAAAGGAAAGAAAAATTATTCCATACAGTGGAAAAGCCTCAGGGTTGTTTAGTGTCATAAATAGCTTGACCTAAGAGCTCCAAAAATGTAATCAAAATTGGTTTCCCTTAGTTTCTTGGCTTTGCTTTCTGCTGTGTCAGCTTTATTCTTAAGAGTCACACAGTGAATTCTGGCAATTCCAGCCTCACATCTTCCTTATCACTACAAGTTCCTGTGGAATGAGAAAAAGTAGACTCCCCACAACTGCAATATTCAACCCAATGCCCCCGTAGCATCACCAGAAGTGTACACATTAACAGTTTTCAGTGAGAACTACGGGTGGGAAAAATGTTCCCAGAAGGAAATTAGGGTCCTGTAAGCAAAATAAGGGTGATTTGGAATGAACAAGGAACAGCTAGTCTCTTTCACAGGCAGGTTGGCACACCATGGCCCATGGGCTGCCTGTTTTTTCTTTCTAGAGACAGAGTCTCAATTTGTCACCCTCAGTAGAGTGCCTTGGCATTCCTGGCTCACAGCAAGCTCAAATTCTTGGGCTTAAGTGATTCTCTTGCCTCAGTCTCCCAAGTAGCTGGGACTTCAGGTGGCCACCACAATGTCCAGCTATGCTTAGAGATGAGGTCTTGCTGTGGCTCAGGCTGGTCTCACACCCATGAGCTCAGGCAATCCACCGGCTTTGACCTCCCAGAGGACTAGGATTACAGGCGTGAACCACTGTACCTAGCGTCTGCTGCCTGTTTTCATATAACCCATAGCAGAGACTGGTTTTTACATTTTTAAATGGTTAGGGAGAAAAAAATAAAAATAATAATTTATGACATATGAAAATTATACAAAATTAAAATTTTGGCGTTCATAAACAAAATTTTATTGGAATACGGCCACACTAATCTATTTGCAGATTTGAACTTGCCAACCTCCATATATATATATGTATATATATATATATATATCCTATTGGTTCTGTTTTTCTGGAGAATAGTTTCCTATAGCTGCCATAACAAATTACTGAAAATGGGGTGATTCGAAACAATAGAAAATTATTCTCTTATAATTCTGGAGGCCAGAAGTGTGGAATCAAGGTGTTAGCAGGGTTGATTCCTTCTAGCTCTGAGCGTGAATCCATACGATGCCTCTCTGCTAGTCTCTGGTGGCTGCTGACAATGTTCATATTCCTTGGCTGTGCTCCGCCCCCCGCCCTCCCATCTCGGCTGCCATCTTCATATGTCCTTTTCTTCCTTTTCTCTGTGGCTTCTTGCCTGTCTTTTATAAGGCCATTCATCATTGGAGTTAGGGTCTACTCTATTCCAGGATCTCATCTCCAGATCATTATCTTAATTATATCTACAAAAACTTTAGTTCAAATAAGGTCATATTCTGAGGTTCCAAGTGGACACAAATATTGGGGGAACACTATTCAAATAACTATAGCTGGGTCAAACAAAATAATACCCTAGAAATTTAATATAGGAGAGTATGCCTGAGTCAACCAACACTGGAAGCTATAAAAGCTGCCCTAGAAGGAGGGAAGGAAGGGGCAAGAGGAGCCTGAAACAATCCAACTTATGAGTAAGATGAAGATGGCACGGAAAATCAGGAATGATAGATACAGCAGCAGCTTTGAGAAAAAGTATAGACGGGCTGTAAGGAAGGCAGCTGTTAGCAGAAAGAGAAGTGAAAGACACGAAGAGCAGAGATCAGGAGCCTCAGAGTCAAGTTAGCAGCAGCAGAGCACTCAAGTGACAATGGTAAAGTCCTGTCCCCGTAGATGTCTTGGACGTGTTCCAGATCCTGAAGATATCTGTTGGTCTTAAGTTTCTTTGAGAGTCTATGTCTGGTTTTGACAAATATATATTTATAATACTCACCAACACTAGACCTTGTTGAAGGATGTAACTTTTACCTAAAACCTAAAGAGCTTAACAGCTTGACTATATTTAAGATAACCGTTGAGTAAAACTTGCATAGTTTATGCTCCTTGAGGTCCCAGTTTTTCTAATTAATCTTTTTTTGTTGTTGTATTTATAAAAACTCTTTTTTTTTTTTTTCAGTTATTAGCTGGGGTTGGGCTTGACCCTGCTGCTCCTGGTCAGGGACCAGCATCCTTCTCCTTGAGCCACAGGCACTGCCCTATAAAAACTCTTGAGTTAAATAACTGCTTTGGGTTGTTATAAAAGGTAGCAATCTGAGCCAGATTGACCTAACTAATAACTGCAATCAAAATGTGACTGTTGGCTTGGTGCCCGTAGCATAGTGGTTATGGTATCAGCCACATACACCAAGGCTTGCAGGTTCAAACCCAGCATGGGCCTGCTAAAACAACAATGGAAACTTCAATAAAAAATAGCTGGGCACTGTGGTGGGCACCTGTAGTCCCAGCTACTTGGAAGGCTGAGGTAAGAGAATTGCTTAAGTCCAAGAGTTTGAGGTTGCTGTGAGCTGTGATGCCACAGCACTCTACCGAGGGTGACATAGTAAGACTCTGTCTCAAAAAAAAAAAAAAAATGACTGTCCACAGTGAGCATGCCAGAGGTATTAGTCAGCTTTTCCTTGTAAGGCTGCCTTAACAACTCCCAAATCACAGCACTTCAAAACAATGAAGGATTCTTTCTCATTCACATTACTCAATAGCTATGGGGTAACAGCAATTCTCCTGCTTCCTGAGTCTTCTTCAATATCTGAGATCTGCTATTCTCAGGACACAGGAAAAAGAGGGAGAGAGTTGGCAAAAACATACAGTGATAATCAACATTTTTATTTAGATACAATAAGTCATATCCACTCATAAGCCATTGGCCCACATGAGCTACATAACTGAGACCAACGTCAATAGGCAGAAATGTTTATTCCTTCCATTGTAACTGTGAATCACAATGGGCAGGGATATATGTATAACATTCTTACAAGAAGGAAAATTACTTAAAACAATAATACAATTTATCAAGTTACCAAGGAAACTATCATACAGAAAAATGTATCAATATATTAATATGATCTTTTCATGAGGTGCAATTTACGACAGCACATTGAAAATGATAAAATAATCCATATATTTTATATTTAATCATGCATAGATATTCCTATATGTAAATTGTGACTATTATCATTACTATGCATAAAAATCTTTTTTAGATTTTAGGTATACATATATGTACATATAAACACACATATGTTATTGGCTGTTTCTCAAAGGAACTTAAAACCAATGGGAGTATTTGTTCTCATACAAAATAGCTATGAAGCATTACATATATGAACTAACCAATGGAAAAGTTCAGAAATAGTACTACAAATACACACTACCATGTGTATGTGTGCATGGGTCTATATAATAAATTGGTATATTAAAAACATTGGCATTTTAAACCGGGGGAAAAGGATGGATTGCTAAGTAATTGGTGATGAGATAAATAATCATTTTTTAAAATTAAGTCCTGGCTGGGCACAGTGGCTCATACCTGTAATCATAGTATTCTGGGAGGCTAAGTTAGGAAGATCACTTGGGATCAGGAGATTGAGACCACCCTGAGCAAGAGACAGACCCTGTCTCTACTAAAAATAGAAAAATTAGCTGAGGGCCTTGGTGCACTCCTGTAGTCCCAGCTACTTGGGAGGCTGAGGCAAGAGGATTGCTTGAGTCCAACAGTTTGAGGTTGCTGTGAACTATGACGATGCCACTACATTCTACCCAGAGCAACAGAGTGAGACTCTGTCTCAAAAAATAAGCAAACAAACAAAAAACCCCATACACACAAATCTCAACTCTTCCGTGGCAGTTTAAAGAGACACTCAAATAAAAGAAGGGTCTCTCTGATAACTGGTAGAGGATATCTACATGGGAAAAACAAACTTCCCCAAATTAATTCTAGATAGATCATGGACCTAAATGTGAATGGTAAAAAACCATAATGCTTCCAAGAGAAAACAGAGGAGAGTGTATTCATGACTTTGGGGTTAAACAAAGCATAAAGAACACTAGTTGTAAGAGGAAGCTGAAAAATTGGACTGCATTAAAATTAGAAACTTCTGTTCATCTAAACACATTAAGAGAATTAAAAGGTAAGCCAAAGACTTGAAGCACAATTCAACAACGTATTTAGATCTAATACATAAAATATTCTTACAAATCAGTAAGAAAAAACCCATTTTCTAAAACCCGCCCCCAAATTCTCTGCATGAGGAGGATATACAAATGGCAAAATGCATATGAAATGCAATTAATATCATTATTCATCAAGGAAATGCATCTTAAAACTGTAATTTGATACTATCACACTCTCATGAGAATGGCAAATGGAAAGGACTGCCTGTATGGAGTAAGTACACGATGAAGATGTGGAACAAATGGAACCTTTTATCCTTTTATGTTGCTGGTAGGGAAGTTTACGTCACTATAACCACTTGGCGGTTTTCATTTAAAGTTATAGGCACATATAGCCAATGACTAAGCAAATTCTACTGGGAAATTCCACTCCCAAAAGAAATGAGAGTTTATGTCCACAAAAGTCCTATGTAAGAATGTTCATAGCAGTTTTATCATAATAGTACAAATTGGAAATAACCTAAATGTCCATCAATAGAAGAATTATGATATGTTATGTAATGCTGGGCCGCAGTGAACAAGAACTACAACTTCAC
The DNA here is from genome assembly GCA_963575145.1 of Galago senegalensis. Lineage (NCBI taxonomy): Eukaryota > Metazoa > Chordata > Mammalia > Primates > Galagidae > Galago > Galago senegalensis. The sequence continues at coordinate 7,008 of CAUYTI010042456.1, forward strand.
ATAACATGCATGTGTCTCACAGACATAATGATGAGAGGAGAGTACAAGCCATGAATCCACTGATATAAAATTAACAAATAGGGAAAATGAATTTAGGGTGAAAAGGTTCAAATAATGATGCCGCTGGGAGGAGTAATATTGATGGGGAAAACCATGAAGAAGCCTTCTGGAATACTAGAAATGGTCTGTATCTGGACTGAGTAGAAATTGTAAAGGTGTACACATAGAAATATGTATCTAGCCCTACATTTAGATGTGTGTACTTTGTGGCATGTAAGTTGTATCTTGAAAAACAAAGTAAATAGAGAAAAGGGGGAAATGAAAATAAACTGATCCTCATTTCCTGTAGCTGAAGGGCAATATAGGCTGAGCAATCAGGCCTGGATTTAATTGTAAGAGTGGCAAAAGTAACTGCAAAAGACACTGAAGGCACAACCTCAAAACGTTTTCCATGCCAAAGTTAACACATCGACAGGAAAAGTCGTATCCTGACATCTGGGATGGTGGTATTGGGGTGCACAAACCTAACTATCTTAAAGCCTCAGATTCCCTTGCATTTTCTGCCCAAAGTAGTCTTCATCCCCTTGCTAGAGAGGAAAATTTCACAATCCCTGGAAGCTTTGCAAAAACCTCACCTGAGTCAGTTATCTCGGATGATGAATTTTTTCCTCTCTCTAAAATCTGCCACCACACCCATCACTGCCTCAGGCAATAACAAGGGTCTAGTGGGAAAAATGTCTTTTACATAATCAAAACAATTACAAGACCAGAGTAAGAAGTCCTGGCAAGAATGGGAGAACACGTGTGAGAGTGGATCTCAAGGGTGTTGAACCAAGATAGAGAATCAATTTACCTAGTGGAGAGCTTGTTGACATTGGCACACTCTCCTGTGACTTGGGCTTTAGTCTCCTGGGAAGGAAACCTGGAGTCATCCTAGTAGACTCCTGAAGTAGGCCCTGGCACCTGGCTATGGTGATGAGGTATTGAGGTAGGAACCTCAAATGAAGTGAGGATGCCAGAACTACGTCAGCAGAATACTGAGGAAGGAGTCCTAGGCTCAGGGTAGAAAAGCAGTTGAAGTAGATGTATTACACTTACTCCCTCTGATCAGAAAACCCACTATCTGACTACATGTGGCAATTCCCAGGAAGCTCTAAAAGATACCTGCTTCACTAGGGGAATAAGGAACCCATCAAGGGAGTTTGTACTGGGACCTTTGAGAAATTCAATAATATATTTCCTCTATACATAGAAGAGATAAAGCCTTGAAAGTGGCCTGCTAGTATCAATGGAGATGATAAGATTCACGAATGGCAGAAGCCAGCACCTAACTGACAGAGGCAGTAAGAACAGGATTACCATAATTGTCCACAAGGTTGGAATGGCAATCAGAGTGTCGTTTTTTTTTTTTTTAAGACAGCATCTCACTTTGTCACCCAGCTATTTTTAGAGATGAGGTCTCGCTTTGGCTCAGGGTGGTTTCGAACCTGTGAGCTTAGACAATCTGCCAGCCTCAGCCTCCCAAGTGCTGGGATTATAGGTGTGAACCACTGCAGCTGGCCTCAAAGCAACCTCAAACTCTTGGGCTCAAGTGATTCTCTTGCCTCAGCCTCCCCAGTAGCTGGGATTACACAGGCACTTGCCACAAAGCTGGGCTATTTTTAGAATTGGGGTCTCGGTCTTGCTCAGGCTGGTCTCAACTCGTGAGCTCAGGCAATCTACTCACCTTGACCTCCCGGAGTGCTAGGACTACAGGAGTGAGCCACTGGGCCTGGCCTAATCAGAATGTCTTGACGTAAAGAAATCTGTGTGGATAAGTAGGTAATATATTGTGAGGCTTGGCACCTGTGGCTTAAGCGGCTACAGCACCAGCCATATACAACTGAGCTGGCGGGTTCGAATCCAGCCTGGGCCTGCCAAACAACAATGATGGCTGCAACCAAAAAATAGCCAGGTGTTATGGCGGGCACCTGTAGTCCCAGCTACTTGGGAGGCAGAGGCAGGAGACTTGCTTGAGCCCAAGAGTTGGAGGTTGCTGTGAGCTGTGATGCCACAGCACTCTACCCAGGGTGACAGCTTGAGTCTCTGTCTCAAAAAAAAAAAAATATATATATATATATATATATATATATATTATGATGTTCCTACAAGCATGACAGATAGATAATCAAGGTGTTACTTATTTACCTTGTAAAACAAAACACAAAACAACTTCAGAGACAACTGACGTCAGCTGCAAAAATGGAAAAATATTGTGGTCTCTAATCGAGTTTTAAGCCAGTTCATAGACCAGAGCCCATGATTAAAGGGTGTATAGGTCTCCTTGAGGAAGGACCATAAAATGGCTCAAGTATGCACAATAAATCTTTCCCCAATTATTCTCCCAAAGCTCTTGCAGCTATTTACTAGAGAAACTGTACACTGGGGAAAGGGATCTTCCCAGGCCTATACTGAAACAAACAAACTCCAATGACAACATATACTCCTGGGTAGAATAAGGACTAATGGAGGCCAGGTGATAAATACAGTTCTGGCCCTAGTCCATGTTACCGTGAGTCCAAATATTCTGCAGAATAGAATCCTGAAGAATAGGAAATGACCTATTCTGTGATTATTTCCCCAGTTCTCAAATGTGAAATCTGAACAGATACACTTAACAGTTGGCAGAACTTGCACAGTCCCTGACCTATTGTGTAAAAGTTATTGTTGTAAGAAGAGCTAAGAAAAGTCCCTGAAAATGCTCTCCTGTCACTGAAGTACCAAGATAGAACATTAGATAACATTCCAAGAAGAATTTTAGAAATAAACTCTACTCTCAACTACGAAAAGGAGGCAGAGGTGTTGGTTTCTATCATATTCCTGTTTCATTTACCTATCTGACCCCTGCATAAACCAGATGAAGCATGATGGTTAATGGGGATATATTAAACTTAACCACTTGGTAGCTCCAACAGCAGCTGATGGGTGGAATGTAGTATCCTTAATAGAAGAGATCAGCAAAACTCTGGCACATGGCATATAGCTCTTGATCTTATAAACATGTTCTTTTTAACACCCAACAATAAAGAGGATCAAAAAATAGAGCAAGGCTCTGTCTCAAGCCAAAAAAAAAAAAAAAAGAAGAAGAAGAAAGAAAGAAAGAAAAGGTCAAAAAATACAAAAATCATCCCAAATGTAACCAACCAGATATATTTATTATTTTATATATTTAAGTATTTTATATAGATGATAATCTAATACTTACAAATAGAGTAAACACATGTCCTTGGGAAACCCAAATGTCAAATTTAATTTCTAATCCAAATGTTCATGAAGGAGGAAATTTTTACAAAGTGCAAATTACTGGCTTAGTGCCTGTAGCTCTGTAGCTAAGGCACCAGCCACATACACCAGAGCTGGTGGTTCCAATCCAACCCAGGCCTGCCAAACAACAATGACAACTACAACCAAAAAATAGTTGGGCGTCATGGTGGGCGCCTGTCGTCCCAGCTACTTGGAAGGCTGAGGCAAGAGACTTGCTTAAGCCTAAGAGTTTGAGGTTGCTGTGAGCTGTGATGCCATGGCACTCTACCAAGGGTGATATAGTGAGACTCTGTCTCAAAAACAAACAAACAAATACAAAGTGTAAATTACCTAGAAAAATGTAGGGATACAAGCTGAGTAAATTTACCATATTTGGATCAGGAAAAAAACATGATTGGAAAACAGTAGGAGCCACCTATATTTAACACTTGTTGACCTTTTACCTAAAAACTGCAGGCCTGAGATATGAAAGAATTCATGATAAATTACTAAGATAGCAAAGTTAAAATTAAAATCTGGGGTCTGGCCTGGCACAGAGGCTCAGACCTATAATCCTAACACTTTGGGACTCCAGGGTGGGTGGGTTGCCTGAGCTCAGCAGTTTGAGACCAGCATGAGCAAAAGCAAGACCCTGTCTCTATTAAAATAGAAAAACTGAGGCAAGAGGATCGCTGGAGCCCAAGAGTTGGAGGTTGCTGTGAGTTATGACACCACAGTACTCTACCCAGGGCAACAGCTTGAGACTCTGTCTTAAACAACCATAACAAAATAGCTGAGGTTCTAGAAACAGGCTACTCCACTACTCACAAGCTCTGTCAGTGAGCAACTTACTCTGTCTCTCATGTTCCTCAGAATGGGGATGATAATAGACCCTACCTTTTGGATTGCAAAATACATCAAGTACCTAGAACCATATGCACACTGTAGGCTCAGTGCCTGTAGCACAGTAGTTACAGTGCCAGCCACATACACTGAGGATGGTGGGTTAGAACCTGGCCTGGGCCAACTAAACAACTGCAACCAAAAAATAGCCAAGCATTGTAGCAGGCACCTGTAGTCCCAGCTCCATGGGAGGCTCAGGCAAGAGAATCACTTAAGCCCAATACTTTGAGGTTGCTGTGAGCTGTGACACCACAGCACTCTACTGAGGGTGACATTGGCAGGTTCAAACCCAGCTATAGGTGAAATGCCTATATGCCTCTGGCCAAAAAAGCCGTTTGAGAGAGAGCAGTGAAAAGACTTTGTGCAGGCATACTTGTGAGAAACTGAGGCAGAATCTCATGTGGCCAGGTTGGTTGTGGGCCTAGCATGACCAAGGCTTTGGCTGGAATAGCATTTCCAGACGTTAAGGAGTTAAGGTTGACTTTACAAGGCCATTGAAAAATCCCTTTGGAAAACTGGCCAGATACCCATCAATAACCTTTTCTGATCTGTGGTAAGTAACAAAGGTCACTTGCTGATGGGTCTGGGAATGGAAATGTGCTAGGGGACCTCAAGAGAAGAGGAATTTACCGAATGCATACAGGTATCTAATGGCACAGATGAAACCTGGGCTCATGAAAGGCTTTTGAGAAGTCCAGCCTGAGAATTCCTTACAAAAGGCTCTAGCAAAACCCCACTGACTTAAGCCTACATGGGAGCAGAGGTTTGCACACAAATTCCTGTATGCCCAAGAAGTTTCTCCATGCTTTGCTTAAAGATTTGAAGTAACTGCCTTCAAATGGCATGGTTAGTAGAACAGACGTTCAAATCATCTCTTTTCCCCGTAGCCTCAGGCTTCATCACATAAGAACAAAGAAAGTAATGACTGACAACATGTCCTTCATTAAGTTATGTTAAACTGGGTTATGTTGAAAGGGTTCTACTTAAAGGTGTATGTTGGGTGGATTATCAGATTACCAGGGAGGAGCTACTTACAGTGTGGTGGTTATAAGATGTTTAAATGGATTAATGAAGTCATTGATGTCCAATGGGCATGTGCAGAGGGACTGTAACGAATGTTAATGAGGTCATTGCTGTATAGTGCACATGCACCAGATTGCCTATATAAACCAACAGCAAATAAAGAAGGCTCACCATTTTGCCTGAGCGAGCAGATGGTCATCTTTATTTAAAACACAATTTCAATAAGCTTATTGTGCTTATTCTCCATTACTTTTCCATGAGACCCTTAAGGCAACACCCAGCCCTGGCCCAAAACTGCAAAAACAAATAAAAAAGAGACTCTGTCTCGAAAAAAGAACCTATGTCTTAACTTGCATTCTCTTTTGACACTCAAGAGAAAGTTCAACTTGTAAATTTCCCTTGTAAAATTGTTCCAATCTTCACCAATGAAATTTGCCTTCTGCGTTAGTGCTAGAGAGAGGGAAAGGAAAAAGAGGCCAGGAAAAAGAGGTACTGTCCCACCTCATCTTTTCCCAGATTCCAGAAGAGAAGGTGCTATGGTTTGAATGTCCCCTACAAAATTTATGTTAAAATTTATTTGCCAGCTCAGCGCCTATAGCTCAACCTGCTAAGGCACCAGCCACGCACACCTAAGGTGGCGGGTTCGAATCCCCAGCCTGGACCCGCCAAACAACAATGATGGCTGCAACAAAATAACCGGGCGTTGTGGCGGGCACCTGTGGTCCCAGCTACTTGGGAGGTGGAGGCAAGAGACTCGCTTGAGCCCAGGAGTTGGAGGTTGCTATGAGCTATAATGCCACAGCACTCTACCCAGGGGGATGGCTTGAGGCTCTGTCTCAAAAAAAAAAAAAATTTATTTGCCATTGTGATGAAATTAAAGGGTGGAACATTAAGAGGTGATGAGGTAATGAATGAACTGATAGTCTTATTGCAGGAGTGGGTTCCTGATCAAAAGCCATTTTGGTCTCCTCTGCTCTTGCACTCTCTTGACCTTCCACCTTCCACCATGGGGTGATGTGGCACAAAGGCCTTCACCAGGTCCTGATGCCCCATGGTCTTAGACCTCTCAGGCTCCAGAACCATGAGTCAAATAAACTTCTTTTGTTGTTGAGACAGAGTCTTATTTTGTCACCCTTGGTAGAATGCTGTGGCATCACAGCTCCCAGCAACCTCAAACTCCTGGGCTCTTGCCTCAGCCTCCCTAATAGCTGGGACTACAGGTGCCTGCCACAATGCCTAGCTATTTTTTTTGTTTGTTTATTTAGCAGGTCTGGGCCAGGTTTAAACCCACCAGCATGTGGCCGGTGCCTTAACCATTGAGCTACAGGTACCCAGTCTCAAATAAATGTCTGTTCATTATAAATTATCCAGTGTGTGGTAATATGTTACAGAAACATGAAAAAGATTAAGACAGAAGGGTCTCCAAATTCTAGGTGACAATAGTGGACAAGCACAGTTAAGTGACCTAATGTGTAGCCTGGGATGATGAGAAAGACACATGGCACTAGAGGAACAGTCCTGAGGGAACAAATGCAAGAAGCTGCTCAGCTGGTCGATAAGAGAATCTGCTCCACAAGCCTCTGTGGGTTTGAATCAGCACAACACAATTCACTGATCTGGAGCAAGTTACCCTCTCTGATTCTGTCTCTTCACTCATAAAGAGGCTACCACGTACACCTAAAGTGGCGGGTTCGAATCCCCAGCCCGGACCCGCCAAACAATAATGACGGCTGCAACCAAAAAATAGCCGGGTGTTGTGGCGGGCGCCTGTGGTCCCAGCTACTTGGGAGG
>CAUYTI010042457.1:0-22268 GCA_963575145.1 Galago senegalensis
CCCTTCTCCCTCCCCCCCTCTACATGTTCTTAGGCTATTTGGTTATAGCTTTCATATAAAAGGTTTAAATTAGTCTCATAATAGGGGTGTGTACATTGGATACTTTTTTCTCCATTCTCATGATAGTTTGCTCAGAAGAACATTCTCCAGGCAGTAGTTCTTAATGGGACCTTTGTAAAGCTCTAAGGGAAAAGCTACAATCACCAGTCCCAGTTCTTTGGTAAAGGGCTGGTTAATTACAACTCCAGGAGCCCTCAATTCAATTTCACCTTGCCAGTTTCTCTAGAAAAGTGCTGAAAAATAATCAGGGGGTGGAATAAGTGGAAAATTTCTGGCAACATCAATAATCAGAGTAGGTCAACTCCCCCAAGAAATGACAAAGGAAACACAAGAGATGATCCCATTCATGAACAAATGGCTAAGATGTCAGAAATCAAATCCAGAATTTGGACTGCAAATAAGATTAACAGAATGGAGGTAAAGATGGAATAAGAAATTTAAGGAGCAATTCAAAAGTTGTCTCATAAATATTCATGGAATGAAGGAGTCTGAAATAAAAAAAAAAAACAAAAACAAAAGTTGTCTCAATAATTCAATGAATTCAAAGACAAAATCACCAAAGATTTTGAAACATTGAAAAAAGAACTTGCAGCCTTCAAAGATCTGAGAAATACAGTAGAATTCCTCAGTAACAGAATGGAGCAGACAGAAGAAAAGATCTCTGTCATTGATGACAAAGCTTTTGAGCACACTCAAAAGCTGAAAGAAGAAAAGAAAAGGAGAACAACAGATCATTTCCTGAGAGAATAGTGGGACCACTCCAAAAGAGCAAGCATTTGCCTCATGGAAATCCTTGAAGGAGAAGAAGACGGTCCAAAAGACACATATACTCTACTCCAAGAGATAATTGAGGAGAATTTCACAAGCATGTCAAAAGAAACTGAAATTCAGATAGCAGGCATTTTGAGAACCCCATGATGACTCAACCCAAATAAAACATCTTCTAGGCACATTGTAATTAACTTCACCAAAGTTAATATGAAGGAGAAAATCCTATAAGCCACCAGACCTAAGAAAATCATAACCTACAAGGGGAAGAATATTAGAATTACTACAGACCTTTTTGCTGAAACATTTCAAGCCAGAAGACAATGGTCATTGACCTTCAATCTCCTAAAACAAAACAACTTTCAGCCCAGGATCCTGTATCCAGCTAAATTGAGCTTCTTTTATGATGGAGAAGCTAAATACCTTGATGACATACACACATTGAATAAATTTGCCATAACCAAACCAGCTCTTCAGGATATCCTCAGACCTATCCTCCATAATGACCAGCACAATGCTCTACCATCAAAATGAACTCACTTTGAAATTCTAGACCAAAACCCATTTTCCACAGTGGTAAAAAGATGTAAAATGTCAACTGGACTTTCAAAAAACTTGACACCCAAAATACTGCCAAGCTTATCAATACTCTCAATTAATGTGAACAGCTTGAACTGTCCTCTTAAGAGGCACAGGTTCACTGCCTGGATGCAAACCCTCAGGCCAGATATCTGCTGCATACAGAATCTCATCTTATCTTAAAGGATAAATATAGACTCAGGGTAAAGGGATGGCCATCTGTAATCAAGGCAAATGGAAATCAGAAAAAAGCAGGAGTGTTAATTTTATTTGCAGATACACTAGACTTTAAACCAACAAAAATAAAGAAAGACAAGGATGGTTACTTCATATTTGTTAAGGGTAACACTCAACATAGTGAGATATCAATTATAAACATTTATGCACCCAACCAGAATGCTTCTCAATTTATAAGGGAAACCCTAACAGACATGAGCAATTTAATATCTTCCAGAACCATAATAGTTGGAGAGTTTCACACCCCTTTGGCAGTGTTGGATAGATCCTCAAATAAGAAACTAAGCAAATAAATTTTGTACTTCAACTTCACCATGTAACAATTGAATTTAACAGACATCTACAGAACATTTCATCCTAACAAAATTAAATACACATTCTGCTCATCAGCCCATGGAACATCATCCAAATTTGATCACATCTTAGGTCACAAGTCTAACCTCAGCAAATTTAAAAGTATAGAAATTATTCCTTGTATTTTCTCAGATCATCATGCAATAAAAGTTGAAGTTACCAATAACAGGTATTTGCATACACATTCAAAGACATGAAAAGTAAATAACCTTATGCTGAATGATGATAGCTGGGTCATAGATGAGATTAAGAAGGAAATTGTCACATTATTGGAACAAAACCATAATGAAGACATGAATTATTAGAACCAATGGGATACTGCAAAGCCAGTCAGAAGAGGGAAATTTACAGTGTTGCAAGCCTTCCTCCAGAGAATGGAAAAAGAGGAAGTCAGTAACTTAGTGGGATATCTCATGCAACTGGAAAAGGAAAAACATTCCAACCCCAAAACTGGAGAAGAAAAGAAATAACTAAAATTAGAGCAGAATTCAATGAAATCAAAAACAAAAGAATTATTCAAGAGATCAATGAATCAAAATGTTGTTTTTTTGAGAAATTCAACAAAATTGATAAATTATTGGCCAATCTAATCAAAAATAGAAAATTAAAGTTCCTAATATCATCAGTCAGAAAAGACTAAGGCAAAATAACTACAGACACCTCAGAAATTCAAAAAATCCTCAATGAAAACTATAAAAAAATTTATTCTCAGAAATATGAAAATCTGAAAGATATTGACCAATACTTGAAAGCATGCCAACTTCCTAGACTTAATCATAAAGAATTGGAAATGCTGAACAGACCTATATCAAATACTGAAATAGAATTGAATATACAAAATCTCCCACTCCAAAAAAATGAATCTGGGACCAAACATTTAAAAAGGAACTAGTACCTCTATTACTTAATCTTTTCCAAAACATTGAAAAAGAAGGACTACTTCCCACACATTCTATGAAGTTAATATCACCCTGATCCTCAAACCAGGAAAAGACCCAATAAGAAAAGCAAACTATACACCAATATCTTTAATGAACATAGATGCAAAAATATTCAATAAGATCCTAGCAATCAGAATCCAGAAAAAAATTATATCAGAACACATGAAAAAAATTATACACCATGACCAAGTGGGTTTTATTCCAGGGTTTCAAGGCTGGTTCAATATACATATATCTATAAATATAATACATCACATAAATAAACTAAAAAACAAAGATCAAATGATTCTCCCAATAGATGCAGAAAAAGCTTTTGACAATATCTAGCATACTTTCATGATCAGAACATTTAAGAAAATAGGTATAGAGGGGAATTTTCTTAACCTGATAGAGGCCATCTACAGCAAACCCATAGCCAATACCATATTGAATGGAGTCAAATTGAAAACTTTTCCACTCAGATCAGGAACCAGGAAAGGTTGCCCATTGTCTCCATTGCTTTTTAACATTGTAATGGAAGTCATAGTCATTGCAATCAGGAAAAGAAGGTGATCAAGGGTATACAAATAGGGTCAGAGGAGTTCAAACTTTCACTCTTCTCAGATGATATGATTTTTTACCTGGAAAACCCCAGGGACTCAACCACAAAAGTCTTAGAAGTGATCAAGAAATACAGTAGCATCTCAGGACCCAAAATCAATATTCACAAATCAGTAGCTTTTATATATACCAATAATAGTCAAGCCAAAAAAATAGTCAAGTACTCTATTCCCTTTAAAGTGGTGCCAAAAAATATGAAATATTTGGGAATTTACCTACCAATGGATGTGAGAGATCTCTATAAGGGGAATTATGAAACTCAGAAAAGAAATAGCTGAAGATGTTAACAAATGGAAAAACATACCATGCTCTCGGCTAAGAAGAATCAACATTGTTAAAATGTCCATATTACCCAAAGTAATTTACAAATTTAATGCAATTTCTATCAAAGGCCAACCATCAAACTTTAAAGATCTTAAAAAAATAGTATTTCATTTTATATGGAACCAGAGAAAACGTTGAATAGCCAAGACATTACTCAGAAATAAAAACAAATCAGGAGGAATCATGCTACCCGACTTCAAACTATACTATAAATATGTAGTGATAAAAACAGCATGGTATTGGCACAAAAATAGAGAGGTAAATGCATAGAACAGAATTGAGAACCAAGAGATGAACCTGGACACTTATCATCATATGATCTTTGATAAGCTTATCAAAAATATAAATTTGGGAAAAGATTCCCTATTTAACAAATGGTGCTGGGAGAATTGGTTGGCAATTGTGAAAGACTGAAACTGGACCCACACCTTTGACCATTAACAAAAATTGACTCTCACTGGATAAAAGATTTAAACTTAAGACATAAAACTATAAGGATTCTTGGAGAGAGTCCAGGGGAAACACTTGAAGAAATTGGCCTGGGAGAATACTTTATGAAGAGGACCCCCGGGCAACTGAAGCAACACCAGAAATACATTACTGAGATCTGACCAAACTAAAAAGCATCTGCACAGGCAAGAACATAGTATGTAAATCAAGCAAACAGCCCTCAGAATAGGAGGGATATTTGCAGTTTATGCTTCTGACAAAGGGTTGATAACCAGAGTCCATAGAGAACTCAAACTTATTAATAAGCAACAAAACAAGCAATCCCATCTCATTGTGGGCAAAGGACTTGAACAGAAGCTTCTCTGAACAAAATAGGCACATAACCTACAGACACATGAAAAAATGCTCATTATCTTTAATCATCATAGAAATGCAAATCAAATCCCCTTTGAGATATCATCTAACTCCCAAAAAAGTGGCTCACATAACAAAATCGCAAAACTAAAGATGTTGGTGTGGATGTGGACAAAAGGGAACACTTCTGTACTGCTGGTGGGAGTGCAAGCTAATATTTCCATTTTGGAAAGAGGTATGGAGAAAACTTAGGGATCTAAAAGTAGATCTGACATTTGATCCTGCAATTCCTCTGCTAGATGTATATCCAAAAGAACAAAAATCACTTTATTTGTACCAGATTGTTCATTGCTGCTCAACTCATAATAGCCAAATCATGGAAGAAGCCCAAGTGCCCATCATCCCATGAATGGATTAATAAATTTTGGTATATGTAGACCATGAAATATTATGCAGCCTCAAGAAAGATGAAAACTTTCCATCTTTTATGTTTACATGGATTGAGGTGGAACACATCCTACTTAGTAAAGTATCTCAAGAATGGAATAAAAAATGTCCAATGTACTCAGTACTATTATGAAACCAATTTACAATCTCTCACATTTTCATATGAAGAATAGATCACAATTATGGCCCAAGGTGAAGGAGGGAGAAGGGGTGATCGGAGTGGAGGGGTGAGGTCAGATGGAGGGAGGGTGAATGTTGGGATCACACCTGTGGTACATAATTCATGGTACACTTTGGGTCTATTAGTATAGAGTATAAATCTTTTAACACAATAATTAAGTAAATGAGAAGAGGTATATATTAACCAGAATGATGTAAGCATTCCTAATTCTATATGAAATCAGCACATTGTACCCAATAAATGCATTAATGTGTACATGATTTATGTATTTATGATTTAATAAAATAAGATTAGAGAAAAAGGAATATTGGCAAGCTGGAAGCTTTCCATACTATGCTTAAAATTATAAATGATAGTACATGTATGTATATAAATGAGAAAAAAACATATTTTGGATTATGGATGCATTGACAGATTTTTGTCAGTGAAAGTGGCCTAAAATCAAAATTTTAAAAACCACTATCCAAAATGTGGGAATAGTGCCCCAGGTATTAAATATCACCACAACAACTTTTCCTGATAAATGATTATTTAGCTCTATAATATTGTCTGAAATTATGTTTTATGAAGAAATTTATCCATGATTCCTTCATTATACCAAGCAATAAGTAACTTGCCTAATACATTTGGCAATGGTGCTTTTCACTGGCATAGAGGTGTATACATAAAATGGTAAAGTGGGCCATGTTTGTTAGTTAGAAGTACATTTTCATATTTTTCTGAAGCCTTCTCACATATAAAAAGTCATACTTACTGTGAGGGATACTTACTTTCTCACTTTTTAAAGCACTGTTCCCCTACCTACCACTTTTGTTCCACTTACTTTTGCCAGACCTTCAAAAAACGCATTTTGAGGTTCTTTTCTTCCCAGAAAATCAATTATATTCATAATCTCTCAATTTTAGCTTTGCAAATAATTTCAAGTGTTTGCTAGTTAAGATAAAAGTGCTTTGGTTTTCTGATAAACTTAAGCACAGATGATTCATTTTCCAGTTAGAACATACATAAAAAATTTATAGAAATTTGTTAAGGCAATGTGATATAAAGTCCTGAAACTGGAAGTCAAAATGACCCATATTAAATAAATGTCCATTCATCTCATTTCTAAGTAATGAGGCCTTTAAAATGTCAGTTGAATTATTTTAGTTTCCTGTTTTTTTCGTCTATACAAAGGGAGTTATGATAACTGTGAATCTTTAGATAGAATATTTTGTTTGTGCTTTTTGCAAAAATTTTACTGAGACATAGGTTGAAAGATAAGCCTTGTAAGTTAAAGAATGACTGAACAGATAACAAGAGACTTACCTCCCCAGAGGTACCTGCTTACATTTCAAAACTGGATGAGACTCAGAGCCATTTTAGGGATTGTGGAACCTGAAACAATTATATTCCTCACCCAGGGGGGCACTCTTAAAGTTAAGAACCTAGGGTGTTCCTCTTCTTTTTCCATAGAGAATGTGTTTATTTCAGAGACGTTAAATTTCTATCCCTCTCTCAAGAAAGGAGGGGAGAATGTGCAGTATAAGCTCCTAGGTTCTGATTCTCAGATTTCTTTTCTATTATGTGGAAAGACATCTGCTTCTTATCATATTTTACTGGGGAGAAATATTTGGGGCTAAGGAGAGCCAATTTAGTTATTTGTAACGAGGAATATTCTGTCTTGATCTATAAATTTCATTCATTTTCAAGTTACTATGAAGAATATAGATAATAAATGTTATCAATATCTGCTTTACCAAATGCACATTAGATGATCAAATGGGATAGTGGCTATGGAAGGACTTTAAAAAGAGCACATAAATCTCATTTTCCTTATGAGAAAGAAAGAAATGCCCCATTTTATTTTGCTGCTATTTTGGGAACTATAGCAAGTTGTTCATCATAATTAAATATGTTTACAACAATATACCTGCCAGGAGCAGTGGGTCATGCTTATAATCCTAGCACTCTGGCAGGCGAAGGCAGGTGGATTGCCTGAGCTCACGGGTTCAAGACCAGCCTGAACCAAAGCTAGATCTCATCTCTAAAGATAGCCATTGTTGTGGGACACCTGTATTCCCAGCTACATGGGAGGCTGAAGCAAGAGAATCACTAAAGCCCAAGAGTTTGAGGTTGCTGTGAGCTATAACACTATGGCTCTCTACCAAGGGTGACAAAGTGAAACTCTGCCTCAAAACAAACAAACAAACAAAATAACCACATACTTGTACATTTGTTATTTGCTTAAGAATTTTTTGTTGCATACTTGGCTTTTGGTGACAGGAATTTAAAAGGTATTGGAATACTTACCAACTACAAACCCAGGGTTTAAACCTCAGTTATTTGGCATAATTATAGTGAGTATTTCAGTTGAAATTCTTAATGTGTTATATTATTGTCAAAACTTTTGAAGAAATGATTATCACCTGAAAGGGGCATAAAATTTTACTGAAAAATTGTAACACCAAGAGAGATTAACATTGGTACCCTGGGATGTTTCTTGCTGAGATGTTATGTACAAATAAGACCAACACATTAACACATTGAGAAATGTCTTCTCTAAAAATGCATATGATGTTTCTGATGACTTTAAAAAAAAACTTAAGCCTTTCAATTATCTTTCAAATGCTTATTAAAATGTTTACTTCCCCCTTTAAATTTGTAAACAAAAATCGCTGACAAATCTATAATAATTCAATTGTCCATAAATAATTCACCTCATAAACAAGGTAGTAGTCAAAGAAAAATTTTTAGTATAGCTGCTCTTCCAATGAAATAATTCTAAAGTTAGAGGCACTCAAATATGGAGTCTTCCTTTCAAGGTAATGACATCTACATTTATTCAACATGGCAGCTTTCACCAGATGCCAAAGTTTCAGCCCTAAGGCATTTCTCTAGACACTGAAGAAAATACGTCTATTTAAATACAACCTCCATTTCCTTTGGCATCCTCTTAAAGAATTCATCTCCTACAGAGAGAGTTCCCAATAGTTTGATAGCACTGGGTCTATAGTGATGAGAAGGCAAAGCCTATATCATTATTTTTAACAATTTTCTCATCTTTAATATTTTTGTTAGTGTAGATAATCTGGTTCTCTGATAGATTAAAGAAAAAGTTTTTAGTATATAGTTCTTGGTAGATGTTGGTTAAGGAAATATGTACATATACAATATGTACATATACATTTATTAAGAACTCTGTGACACACTTTACATTAAGCACTTTATTTATTAGTTATCATAACAGATTTGAATGATAGGTGTTATTGCTGTACAATTTTACAGAAGAGGATTTTGAGATTTAAAGATATTGTTTCCCCAGAATTAATTGGTGGGGAGCCAGGATTTGGACTAGGTTTATCAATTTTAATGCCCAAATTATGAAAAGCTATCTAAAATGCACCTAAATTTATGGGGGGAAATCATCTGTATTTTAAGTTATAGAAGCCAAAGTAATGTATTTAAAATGATATGTTGAATGAATTGGCTAAGATACAGTTTTTATGTTCAGTCTTTGACAGTGTTACATTAAGAAAACACTGTATTTTGTTTTGTGACTTTGTGTTACTTTCTGCAAATTACTTGACTCCTCCAATCAGAGTTAATATGAACTAGCTTTGAAATGTACTTTGCACAAAATAGGTGTACAATAATTTTAAAGCACTTGTGGCAAATTGTAAAACTTTTCAGCTTTCTCTGTAAAGATACAGATATTAGACATCCCCTGGTACTTGAGCTGTCCTTTTGATTTTCTCTCACTGATAGAATTACAGAAGAAACAACAGTGAGATGGTTCTGATCCTAGGCTTCAAGAAGTCTTATATACTCTTGCTCTAATAATCCCACCCAGGCCTATCTTCTGGATAATAAAAAACATATAGCTTAATTATCCCTATTGTACACTCACTGCCAAAGCTCACAGCCAACCAGCTCCCAAAGCAGAGCTTTCTAGATGCTGAGTGACAGCTGATTGCATACACAAGATTAAGCATAGCAGCAATCAGCAAACTAACTCAGCAGAACTACTCAGCTAAGCCCAGGCCCAAATGCCAATGTGTAGAACCATAAATTGAACTGATGGCTGTTGATTTAAGCCACTAAGTGTTACAATGGTTTCATTCAATAGAAGCCAATCGTTGCAGCATTTCTTTTTGTAATTCACTCAAAAATATTAATTTAGGGGGTACAAGTGTTTTTGTTACCTTGAATAATGCTGAAGTCAGGGCTTTTGGTATGCCTATCACAAGAATAGAGTTTATTATACCTAATAGGGAAGTTTTAAATCCCATAAACCCCTCCCAACCTCCTTTTTTCTTGGTTTCTCATGTCCTTTATATCACTTTGTGCCCATGTGTACCAACTTTTTAACTCTCACTTACTCGTTTTCCATTTCTGAAATACTTCACTTAGGATAATGGTGTCCAGTTTTATCCAGGTTGCTAAAAAAAAAAACGTTATTTAATTACTTTTATGGCTGAATACTATAAATGGTATATATATATATATATATATATATATATATGTATATATCACATTTTCTTTGCACAATCATGAATTGATGGGCACTTAGTTTTATCTTTGCAATAGGGACTTCTGCTGAGATAGATATTCAATTCAGGTGTCTATTTAATAAAATATTTCTTTTCGTCTGGGCAGATACACAGTAGTGGACTTGCCGAATCTAATAATAGGTATACATTTATTTCTTTGAACTATCTCCATACTGTTTTCTGGAGAGGCTGTACTAATTTACAGTCCCACCAACAGTGTACAAATGTTCCTTTCTCTCTGCATGCCCGCTGCCATCTGTTGTTTGTGCAATTTTTTTAATGATGACCATTCTGACAGGGGTAAGGTGGTATCTTGTTGTGATTTTAAATCACGTTTCTTTGATGATTGGATATGCTGAGAATTTTTTATATGTTTGTTAGACATTTGTGTATCTTCTCTGAAAAAAAACTTTCGCTCATGTCTTTTGCCCACTTTTTGATGGGATTGCTTGGGGTATTTTGGTGATTTGTTTGAGTTCTTTGTAACTTTTTGATCTTAGACCTGTGTAAGATGAATAGTTTGCAAATATTCTTTCTCATTATGTAGGTTGTATATTCACTCTCATTTGCTATGTAGAAGCTTTTTAACTTAATGAAATTAAATTCTTTATATTTGTTGTTTCTGTATTTGTTGTTTCTGTGATGTCTTAGTCATAAATTTTTTGCCTAGGCTGAAGTATAGCAGAGTTTTTCCTATAGTCTGTTCTAAATTGTTAATGGTTTCATTCCTTACATTTAAGCATTTTATCCATTTTGAATTAATTTTTGTAAGTAGTGAAAGAAGGGTACTGTTTCATTTTTCTGCATGTGATTATCCAATTTAACCAGCACCATTTTTTTTTTAAATAAGGCTTCATTTCCCCAATATATACTGTGGTCTGCTTTCTTGAAGACCAGTTGGTTGTAGGTAGAAGTTATTATATTGGGTTTCTCCTTTCCACTGGTACATATCTCCACTTTTATATGAGTACCATGGTATTTTGGTTATGGTAGCCTTTTTCATATAATATAATTTGAATTCAGGTAATGTAATGCCTCCAGATTTATTCTTTTTGCTTAGGATTCCTTTGGTATTTGGAGCTCTTTCCTGGTTTCCAAACAAACTTTGTTTTTTTTCTAGATCTGCATAATATGCCACTGGCATTTTGATGGGTGATGTGTTCAATCTGTAAATTATTTCAGTCAGTATGGGCACTTTAATGATGATGACTCAATCAATCTATGAGCAAGGGATGATATTCCATTTGTTGGTGTCATGTGTGAATATTTTCTTCATCAGTGTTTCATGGTTCTGTTTATAGATACCTTTTCACCTCATTGGTTAAGCATATGCCTAGATATTTTTATTTTCTTTGTAGCTGATGTGAATTGTACTGGGTTCTTGATTTGACTATCTGTTTGACTGTTATTAGTATATAGAAATGTTACTGATTTGTGTACATTTAATTTATTATCTGAGATTTTGCTAAATTTATTTATCATTTTGTTGAGTCTCATGTGGAATCTTTAGGGTTTTTTAGATACAAGATTATATCATCAGCAAACAGATAATTTGACCTCATCTTTCTCAATTTGAATAACCTTATTTTTTTTCTTTTAAACATTTTCAGTAGTTATTACTTCCACTATGTTGATTAAAAATTGTGTCAGTGGGCTTCCTTGTCTTGTTCTAGTTCTTAGGGTGAATGCTTTAATATTTTCCCCATTCATTATGATCCCAGCTACAGGTTTGTCATATATGGATTTTGTAATTTTCATATATATTACTTCTATGTCTTGCTTATTGAAGTTTTTTATCATGAAGGAGTGCTGGATTTTATTGAAAACATTTTGTGTAACTATTGAGATGATCACATGGACTTTGTTTTTGTTTCTGTTTGTGTAATGACTCATGTTAGCTCCATAGAATAAGGTATGGAGTACTACTTTCAACCTTCAAAATTCTTAAATGAAACAATTTCCAGCCCAGTATCCTATACCCTGCTAAACTGAGTGTCATTTGTGATGGATAAATAAAATACTTCACTGAAATCCACATATTAAAAAATATTTCCCATAAACTAGACCAGCTCTACAGGAAATACTCAGAACCATTCTTCTTAACAATCAACAGGACAGTATACCACCAAAGGAAACCTACCCAAAAATTAAAGAATAAAACCCAGCTTCCACAATGGTGAAAGGCATGAACCTAAGCTCTGGATTTCTGAAAAATGAGATGACCCAAACTCTGCCACATCTATCAACTCTCTCTATTAATGTGAATGGTTTGAAATATTCTTTA
Source organism: Galago senegalensis (assembly GCA_963575145.1). Classification (NCBI taxonomy): domain Eukaryota; kingdom Metazoa; phylum Chordata; class Mammalia; order Primates; family Galagidae; genus Galago; species Galago senegalensis. Next base: position 12,109 of record CAUYTI010042457.1, read on the forward strand.
AAGAGGCATAGGCTGGTCTACTGGATATGAAAACTGAGGCCATTTATCTGTTGCCTACAAGAAACTCAACTTACCTCAAAGGATAAAACAAGCCTTGAGGTGAAGGGATGTGCAACAGCATTCCAGGCAAATGGAAAGCAGAAAAAAATTGAGGTTGCAATCTTGTATGCAGATACAATTGGATTCAAACCAACAAAAATAATGAAAAACAAAGATGGACTACATATTGGTGAAGGAAACACAAAATATACAGAGATTTCAATAGTTAATATCTATGCACCCTATCTGAAATCTCCTCAATATATAAAACAAACACTAACTGATCTGAACAATATGATATCTTCCCTCACTATAGTAGTTGGAGATTTTAACACTGCATAGGCAGTACTGGACAGATCCTCTAAGCAGAAACTAAACAAATAAATAATAGACTTAAATTTTACCCTAGAACAAATGGACTTAACAGATATTTATAGAACACTTTATCAGAACAAAATTAAATACACATTCTTCCTATCAACCTATGGATCATCTTCCAAAATTGATCATACCTTAGGCTAATCTCAGCACATTCAAAAGCATAGAAGTTATCCCCTATATCTTCTCTGACTATCACAGAATAAAAGTTGAACTGAAAAGCAACAGAAATCTTCATACTCAAATACAATCATGGAAATTAAATAACCTTATACTGAATTATAGCTGGATCATAGAAGAGATCAAAAAGGAGATCATTATATTTCTGGAATAAAATTATAATGAAGACACAAACTATCAAAACCTGTGGGATACTGCAAAGGCAGTCCTTAGAGGGAAATTTATAGTATTAGATGCATTCATCAAGAAAAAAGAGACAGTGTAAGCAAGCAATCTAATGGTCCATCTCAAGCAACTGGAATAGGAAGAATAATCTAATCCCAAACCAAGCAGAAGAAAAGAAATAACCAAAAGCAGAGTAGAACTAAATGAAATTAAAAACCAAAGAATTACTCCAAAGATCAGCAAAACAAGAATTTGGTTCTTTTAAAAGATTAATGAAATTAATAGGGGGGAAGAGCCAAGATGGCGGACTATAGCCAGTTTTTTACAGAAGCTCCCATCCAGAAGGAGGCTTAAAGGACAGAAGTTTAGCAAAGGAGCTGATGGTTTGGAGCAGAGCCAAGAGAGAAGATTGAAGAGTGTACTTCAACCTTCCTGAAGCAAGCTGCGAACCCAAAAATACAATCAAAAGGTACAAAATCCACTACTAAGCGAATGGGAGTTCACTCCCCACCAAGAAGGGCTTGCAGTTTACTCCATGCAAAAAAATGAGAAGAGTTCAAACATCCTCCAACTCTATCCCATGGGAGAGACCCCCTAAAAGCTGGACCTCCTACCCCTGCTGGTGTGCCACAGCACCCTCCTGCCAGGCATAGAACTATAAAACTGTATAAAATTATATATATTCCCCACCTGCAACATTGAACTCCAAGGATTCCCCTCATCCCCAACCCTGAGGTCTGGAGGTTTGTTACCTAAAGAGTCCAGATTCTTGGGCATCTCCTTGAGAAAAGTAGAGGGGGAAAGGGCTGGTGCTGCTCCATGCTGACTGTGGCACAGGAGTGAGGAGAAGAAACTAGGCTCAGAGGAAGCCATACAGCAACAGTGGCATCCTGAGCTGTGAACTGATGCCATTCCAGATAGGTGAGCCCCATCTATCTGGGCAACATGAGGTTCTGGACAGTAGCCATAGGCCCAAGAAATTGACTTGGTAACTTTCATAAGTAAAGAGACCATTAGCACCAGCCTTCAGAGGAATAGCTGAGACAAAGGCAGTAGGCGGGCAGTGGCTGGAATTGACACCTGAGTGTAAACTCTAATTTGCTTCAGGCCCAGAGCTGAGTTCTTCACCAGCTGTAGAAAGCCTCTGACTTGCAGAAGAATTTAGATGGGATAGAAGGTGTGAGGCTGTAACGGCCACAACTTTCAAAGCATAAATTCTTTCTCTGCCAGACTAGACTCAGATTTCTCAATGAGCACCCCACCCTCAGGGTAATGCTGAGACAAAGGCAGTGGGGCAAGCAAAGGAAGGGATTGACACCTGAGTGTAAATTGCTGCCCAGGGTTGAGTTGCTCATCAGCGCTAGCAGCCTCTGACTTGCAGATGAATGTAGCTGCAACAGAAGGCAAGGGGCTGGAATTAAGAGAACATTCACAGCCTAATTTAAACATGCAAGGCCCCCCTGCTGGATGCAGATTTCCAGGTGATTTTGGCAATCATAAATTCTGGGATCAGTTGCCTACTGGAGTGAATAAGGTCACAGACCTAGGGGATTATGAGTGACTGGGTGCAAGGAGGGTAGGGAGGTATTAACCTTCCCAGAATAACCCGTCTGCTGGGTGGGTCCCTTTGCCCTCATGGAGCACTGGAGCAAGTTATATCCGAGCTGCAAGCAGACATCTCTTATCTAGTTGCCAGAAACTTTTGAATTTTTCCACCTGAAATGAGTGCTGACTGGGACAACTGATTTGGACCCCTTAAACCGGGCAGACCATCCAGGGACTATTCAAAGGGGCACACTGGGTGTATGGTTGAGGAAAGGTTTGATTTTCCTTGTTGTTTATATGGGGCAGGGCAAATTAATTGCTGGTATTTCTCCACAGCTGAGACGTCAACCAAGAGAAACTGAATCACTAGGGTAGGACAGAGACCAGCTGAAATTAAGATGAAACCACTTAGCCCCACCACACCAAGCAGGTCCCCAGTCTCTCAGGCCATAACACTGTACAGGTCCTTGACAAACCTCAAGGAGAAAAGCCAAATGGGGTAAAATAATAATGGGGTGGAATCAGTGGGAAAGCTCTGTTAATATGAATAACCAGAGTAGATCAACCCCCACCAGAAAGGATATGGATGGCAATATGAATAACCAGAGTAGGTCACCCCCCTCAAGAAAGGATGTGGCAGATGAAACTAAAGATTCCCTATATAAACAGATAGCTGAGAAGTCAGAAATTGAATTCAAAATTAGGATTGCAAATAAGATTAATAGAATAGAGGCAAAGATAGAAGAATAAATTCAAGGAGCATTCCAAAAGTTCACTCAAGAATTCCACGAACTCAAAGACAAAACCACCAACGATTTTGAAACATTAAGGCAAGAGATTGCAGCCCTCAAAGATCTGAAAAATATGGCAGAATCTCTTGGTAACACAGTGCAAGAGGCAGAAGAATGGATCTCAGACATAGAAGACAATGCTTCTGAATATGTCCAAACGTCCAAGGAGAATAAGAAATGGAAAACAAAAACGGATCATTCCCTCAGAGAGCTCTGGAATAATTCGAAGAAAACTAATATTCACCTTATAGGAATCCCTGAAGGCAACCAAGTTGCTTTGCAAAACACAAAGGATATTCTTAATGAAATTATGAAAGAGAACATTCCAGACATGTCAAGAGATGCAGAAATTCAGATTGCAGACAGTTTCAGAAACCCAGCATGACTCAACCCGAGTAAGACATCCCCCAGACACATCATAATTAACTTCATTAAGTTAATATGAAAGAAAAAATCTTGAAAGAAGCGAGATATAAGAAAACTATAACCTACAAGGGGAAGAATATTAGAATAACTACATATCTCTGTCAAGACCTTTCAGGCCAGAAGAGGGTGGTCATTGACATTTAATCTCTTAAAAAAAAATAACTTTCAGCCCAGGATCCTAATCCAGCTAAACTGAGTTTAATTTATGATGGAAAAATTAAATACTTTAATGACATCCATGTGTTGAAGAAATTTGCCATAACTAAACCAGCTCTCCAGGATATACTCAGACCTATTCTCCATAATGACCAGTGCAATACTCCACTACAAAAGTAAATTAAATCAGAAACTATTGCTCAAACTCCAACTTCTACAGTAATGAAAGGATTAAAAATGTCCACTGGACTCTTGAACAACTTGATACCTAAAATTTTATCAGGATTATCAGTAATTTCAATTATTGTGAATGGCTTAAATTGTCCTCCAAAGAGGCACAGATTGGCTGATTGGATGCAGAAACTCAGACCAGACATTGGTTGTATACAAGAATCTCACCTTACCTTAAAAGACAAATACAGACTCAGGGTGAAGGGATGGTCATCTATATTCCAGGCTAATGGAAAGCAGAAAAAAGCAGATGTTGCAATTTTATTTGCAGATACAATAGGTTTTAAACCAAAAAAAGTAACCAAAGATAAAGATGGCCACTTTACATTTGTTAAGGGCAGTACTCAATATGATGAGATCTCAATTATCAATATCTATGCACCCAACCAGAATGCACCTCAGTATATAAAAGAGACTCTAACTGGAATGAGCAACTTGATTTCCCCCAACTCCATCATAGTCAGAGATTTTAAAACTCCTTTGGCAATGTTGGATAGATCCTCCAATAAGAAGCTTAGCAAAGAATTCTTAGATTTAAATTTAACTATTCAACTTCTGGACTTATCAGACATCTACAGAACATTTCATCCTAACAAAACTAAATATACCTTTTTCTCATCAGTTCATGGAACATACCCCAAAATTGATCAAATCTTAGGCCACAAATCAAACCTCAGCAAATTTAAAGGGATAGAATTATTCCATGCATCTTCTCGGACAATCATGGAATAAGAGTTGACCTCAGCAACAACAGGAATCTGCAGACATATACAAAAACATGGAAGCTAAATAACGTTATGCTGAATGACAGATGGGTCAAAGATAAGATCAAGAAGGAAATTACCAAATTATAGAACAAAATGACAATGAAGATACGAGTTACCAGAACATCTGGGATACTGCAAAGGCAGTCCTGAGAGGGAAATTTATAGCATTGCAAGCTTTCCTGAAGAGAACGGAAAGAGAGGAAGTTAACAACTTAATGGGATATCTCAAGCATCTAGAAAAGGAAGAATGTTCCAATCCCAAATCCAGTAGAAGAAAAGAAATAACCAAAATTAGAGCAGAATTAAATCAGATTGAAAGCAAAAGGATTATAGAACAGATCAACAAATCAAAAAGTTGGTTTTTGAAAAAGTCAACAAAATTGATAAACCTTTGGCCAACCTAACTAAGAAAAAAAGAGTGAAATCTCTAATCTTGTCAATAAGAAATGGTAAAGATGAAATAACCACAGACCCTTTAGAAATTCAAAAACTCCTTAATGAATATTACAAGAAACTTTATTCCAAGAAATATGACAATCTGAAGGAAACTGAGCAATACTTGGAAGGACATCATTTCCCAATACTTAGCTAGAATGCAGTAGAAATGTGAAAAGGCCTATATGAAGCTCTGAAATAGCATCAACTATACAAAATCTACCTAAAAAGAAAAGCCCAGGACCAGATGGGTTCACATCAGAATTCTACCAAACCTTTAAAGAGGAACTAGTACCCATACTACTCAACCTTTTCCAATATATAGAAAAAGACGGAATGCTACTCAACACATTCTATGAAGCAAACATTATCTTGATACCCAAACCAGGAAAAGATCCAACAAGAAAAGAAAATTATAGACCAATATCACTAATGAATATTGATGCAAAAATATTTAACAAGATCCTAACCAACAGAATCCAGCAACACATCAAACAAATCATACACCACAACTAAGTGGGTTTTATCCCAGGATCTCAAGGATGGTTCAACATATGTAAATCTATAAACATAATTCACCACATAAACAAATTAAAAAACAAAGACCATATGGTTCTCTCAATTGATGCAGAAAAAAGTGTATGATAATATCCGGCATCCCTTCATGATCAGAATACTTAAGAAAATTGGTATAGGGGTGGAGCCAAGGTGGCAAAGTGCAGCCAGCTTTTTGCAGAAGCTCCCATCCAGAAGGAGGCCTGAGGGATAGAAGTATAGCAAATTGGCCGATGGTTTGGAGCAGAGCCAAGAGAGAAGATCAAAGAGCGCACTTCAACCTTCCTGAGACGAGCTGTGACCCCAAAAATACAACCAAAAGGGATAAAATCCACCACCAAGTGGATGGGAATCCCCTTCCCCACAACAAGGGCTTGCAGTTTACTCCATGCAAACAAGCAAGCAGAGTTCAAACTTCCCCCCACTCTATGCCACAGGAGACACCCCCTAAAAACTAGACCTCCTACCCCTGCTGACGTGCCATGGCACCCTCCGGCCAGTCATAAAACTGTAACACTGTGTAAAACTGTATATATTCCCAACCTGCAACATTGAACTCCGAGGAGTCCCCACCCACCCACTACGAGGTATAAAGGTTTGTTACCTATGGAATCCCGAGTCTTGGGCATCTTCTTGAGAGAAATGGAGGGGAAAGAGGCTGGTGCTGTTCTGTGCTGACTGTGGAACAGGCGTGAGGAGAGGAGAATCAGCTCAGGGGACACCAATACAGTAACAGTGTAATCCTGAGCTTCAGACTGACACCATTCCAGCCCTGTCTCTCTGGGCAAACAGAGGTTCCAGACAGCAGCCACAGGCAAAATGCAGATAACTTTCTTAAGTAAAGCTCCAGCCCTCAGGGGCTAGTACTCCTGAGACAAAGACAGTGGGCGGGCAGAGGCTAGAATTGACACCTGAGTGTAAATTGCTATCTGTCTGCTGCCCAGAGCTGAATGCAACCTCTGATTTACAGAGGAATCTAGCTGGGGAGAAGCCTAGTTTAAAAATGTAAGGCCCCACTGCCAAACTCAGATTTCTGGCTGATTTTGCCAGTTGTAAACCCCAGGAGCAGTGGGCTACTGGAGTGAATAGGGTCACAGACCTGGGGGATTACGAGTGACTGGGTGCAAGGTGGGGAAGGAGGTATTAACCTTCCCAGTCTAACCCATTTGCTGGGTGGGTCCCTTTGCCCTCATGGAGCACTGGAGCAAGTTATATCTGAGCTACAAGCAGACCCCTCTTATCTAGCTCCCAGAGACATTTGAACTCTTACACCTGAAACAGGTGTTGACTGGGACAATGGATTTGGACCCCTTAAACCTGGCAGACCCCCAAGGACTATTCAAAGGGGCACCTTGGGTGTATGGTTGAGGGAAGGTTTGAACTATATAAAACTATATATATTCCCCACCTGCAACATTGAACTCCGAGGAGTCCCTACCCGCTCTCTCTGAGGTTTGGAGGTGTGGAGTCCAGATTCTTGGGCATCTCCTTGGGAGAGGTAGAGGGGGAAAGTGCTGGCGCTGTTCTGTACTGACTGTGGCACAGGTGTTAGGAGAAGAAACTAGGTTCAGGGGACACTAATGCAGCAACAGTGGCATCCTGAGCTGCAGACTGACGCCATTCCAGCCCCATCTCTCTGGGCAAACAGAGGTTGCTGACAGCAGCCACAGGCAAAACGCAGAGAACTTTCTTAAGTAAAGCACCAGCCCTCAGGGGCTAGTACTCCTGAGACAAAGGCAGTGGGCGGACAGAGGCTAGAATTGACACTTGCGTGTAAACTGCTATTTGTCTGCTGCCCAGAGCAGAATCTAACCTCGGACTTGTAGAGAAATCTAGCTGGAAAGAAGCCTAATTTAAGCACACGAGGCCCCCCTGCTGAACTCAGATTTTTGGCTGATTTTGCCAGTTGTAAACCCTGGGAGCAGTGGGCTACTGGAGTGAATAGGGTCACAGACCTAGGGGATTACAAGTGACTGAGTGCAAGGTGGTGAAGGAGGTATTAACTTTCCCAGACTAACTCATTTGCCGGGTGGTTCCCTTTGCCCTCTCAGACCAGGGAAGGCCCCAAACTGCTTACTAGAGTTGCACACACCACAGGCGACAGAGGAGATCCCTGCCCCAGGCTCCTGCTCTGGGCAGGCCCAGAACTGCTTGCTAGTGCCACAGGCGTTCCACAGGCAGTGGCAGAGGAGTCCTCTATTCCAGGTAGTCCCTAAACAGCTTGCTAGAGACATGCACACCCCACGGGGGGCCGGGGAAGAGATCCCTGCTTCAGGTTCCCAAGTTGGGTGGGCCTAGAACTGCTTGCTAGAGCCACACACAACCTGAAGGTTGTGGTAGAGGTGTTTACCAGTCTGGATGGGCCCAGAACTGTTTGCTAGAGCCACGTACATCCCACAGACAGAGGTTGAGGAGTTCCCCCATCTGGGTTCCCGCGCTGGGAGGGCACAGATTGGCTTGCTAGTGCTGCACGCATCCAATGGGCGACAGTGAAGGAGTCCTCTCCTCCCCCCCCAGCTACTCTGGCGGGGCTGAACTAGGACTGATCTGGTCACTTGCATACCCTGTAGTACCGCTGCCATTCTCCAACCCCTGGTTGCTCCAGGGTGCTGAACTAGGACTGATCTAGTCACTAAAGTTACCCTGTTGAACGAGTTTCCCCAGAGGGGCCGAACTAGGACTGATCCGGCTACTGCCGGTCTCCTGCCCCCTGGTTACCCTGGCAGGCTGAACGAAGTCTAATCCGGCCACGCACACTCCCATGCAGCTGCTGCCATTCCACTGCAGCCTGGTTGCCCCAGCACCCAAGAACTGGGAGAAGGCAACAGACATACTGTACTTGTCTTTCTGGGGAACCAGAAGAAGCCACCAACTGAATGGTTCTGATAAGGCCTCCAAACAAATTAAACTCAGCATGGGGCAGAATAAGTGGAAAAACTGTGCCAACTCAAATAACCAGAGTAGATCAACTCCTCCAAGGGAAAATGGGGCAGTCACAATTGAAGACCCCATCCACAAGCAAATGGCTGCGATGTCAGAAATCGAGTTCAGAATGTGGATAGAAAATAAGATTAACAGAATGGAAGAAAGGAAGGAATTAGGAGTTCAAGAAATTATTCAAAATATTTCTCAAGAAATTATTCAAAAGATATCTCAAGAAATTATTCAAAAGATGTCCCAAGAACTCAATGATTTAAAAGATAAAATGATCAAAGATTTTGAAACACTGAGACAAGAGGCTGCAGCCCTCAAAGAACTGAAATACACAGTGGAATCCCTCCGTAACAGAGTGGAACAGGCAGAAGAAAGGATCTCTGACACTGAAGACAAAGCTTTTGAAGAAGCCCAGGAGTGCAAAGATCAAAAGAAATGGAGAGCAAAAACAGATCTCACTCTCAGAGAATTATCAGATAATTCGAAGAAAACTAATATTTGCCTTATAGGAATCCCTAAAAGAGATGAAGTTGCTTCACAAAACACAGAGGCTCTTCTTCATGAAATTATGAAAGAGAATTTTCCAGACATGCCAAGATTTTCTGAAATTCAGATAGCAGATAGTTTCAGAACCACAGCAAAACTAAACCTGAACAAGACATCTCCCAGACACATCATAATTAACTTCACCAAAGTTAAGATACAAGAGAAAATACTGAAAGCAGTCAGACATAAGAAAACCATAACCTACAAGGGGAAGAGTATTAGGATGACTGCAGATCTCTCAGCTAAAACCTTTCAGGATAGAAGAGGATAGTCATCAAACAAGAAAATAACTTTCAACCCAGGATCCTGTATCCAGCTAAACTGAGTTTCATCTATGATGGAGAAATTAAATACTTTAATGACATTCACATGTTGAACAAATTTGCTATAACTAAACCAGCTCTCCAGGAAATTCTCAAACCTATCCTCCATAATGACCAGTGCAATCTTCCACTACAAAAGTAAACTCACTCAGAAACTTTTGATCAAATTCCAACTTCCACAATGGCAAAAGGATTAAAAATGTCTACTGGACTTTCGAGCAACTTGATGCCCAAAATTTTACCAGGCTTATCAATAATTTCAATCAATGTGAATGGCTTAAATTGTCCTCTAAAGAGACACAGATTGGCTGATTGGATACAGAAACTCAGACCAGACATCAGTTGTATACAAGAATCTCACCTTACCTTAAAAGACAAATATAGACTCAGGGTGAAGGGATGGTCATCTATATACCAGGCTAATGGAAAGCAGAAAAAAGCAGGTGTTGCAATATTATTCGCAGATACAATAGGTTTTAAACCAACAAAAGTAACCAAAGATAAACGTAGCCACTTTATATTTGTTAAGGACAATACTCAATATGATGGGATCTCAATTATCAATATCTATGCACCCAACCAGAATGCACCTCAATTTATAAAAGAGACTCTAACTGGCATGAGCAACTTGATCTCTCCCAGCTCCATCATAGTGGGAGATTTCAACACTCCTTTGGCAGTGTTGGACA
>CAUYTI010042458.1:0-22483 GCA_963575145.1 Galago senegalensis
CTATGAAACTCTAAGGAAAGAAATAGCTGAAAATGTTAACAAATGGAAAAACATACCATGCTCATGGCTGGGAAGAATCAACATTGTTAAAATGTCCATACTACCCAAAGCAATATATAATTTTAATGCAATCCCCATTAATGTCATACTTCAAAGATCTAGGAAAAAATAATACTTCATTTTATATGGAATTAGAAAAAACCCTGAATAGGAAAGACATTACTCAGGAACAAAAACATAGTAGGAAGAATTATGTTACTAGACCTCAGACTATACCTCAGACTATCAACTATAAACTGATAGTGATCAAAACAGAATGGTACTGGCACAAAAACAGAGAGGTAGATGTATGGAACAGAATAGAGAGCCAAGAGATGAATCCAGCCAGCTACCGTTATCTGATCTTTGACAAGCCAGTTAAAAACATTGAGTGGGGAAAAGATTCCCTATTTAACAAATGGTGCTGGGCTAACTGGATGGCGACCTGTAGAAGACTGAAACTAGACCCACACCTTTCACCATTAACTAAGATAGACTCTCACTGGATTAAAGATTTAAAGATAAGACATGAAACTATGAAAATACTAGAAGAAAGTGTAGGGAAAACACTTGAAGAAATCGGCTTGGGGGAAATTTTTATGAGGAAGACCCCTCAGGCAATTGAAGCAATGTCAAAAACACACTTTGGGGACCTGATCAAACTAAAAAGTTTCTGCACAGCCAAGAACACAGTAAATAAAGCAGGTAGACAGCTCTAAGAATGGGAGAAGATATTTGCTGGTTATGTCTCAGACGAAAGTTTAATAACCAGAATACACAGAGAACTCAAACGTATTAGCAAGAAAAAAATAAGTGATCCCATCTCAGGATGGGCAAGGGACTTGAATAGAAATGTCTCTAAAGAAGAGAGGTGCATGGCCTACAGATACATGAAAAAATGCTCTCCATCCTTAATCATCAGAGAAATGCAAATCAGAACTACTTTGAGGTATCACCTAACCCCAGTAAGATTAGCCCATATCACAAAATCCCAAAACCAGAGACATTGGCATGGATGTGGAGAAAAGGGAAATTCTTCTACACTGCTGGTAGGAATGCAAATTAATTTATTCCTTTTGGAGAGATATCTCAAGAACACTTAGAGAACTAAAAATAGACCTGCCATTTGATCCTGCAATTCCTTTATTAGGTATATATCCAGAAGACCAAAAATCAAATTACAACAAAGATATTTGTATCAGAATGTTTCTTGCAGCCCAATTCATAATTACTAGGTCATGGAAGAAGCCCAAATGCCCATCAACCCATGAATGGATCAACAAATTGTGGTATATGTACACCATGGAATACTATGCAGCCCTAAAGAAAGATGGAGATTTTACCTCCTTCATGTTTATATGGATGGAATTAGAAAATATTCTTCTTAGCAAAGTATCTCAAGAATGGAAGAAAAAGTATCCAATGTACACAGCCCTATTTTGAAACTAATTCATAGCTTTCATAGGAATGTCATAACTTAATTATAGCCTTAGAATGTGGGAAGGGGGGTGGGAGAGGGGAAGAGAGGGGGTGGATGGGGGGAGGGAGGGTGATTGGTGGAGTCACCTCTATGGTTTATCTTACAAGGGTACAAGTGAATCTTTCTAAAAGCAGAGTATGAATGTCTTAACTCAATAACTAAGAAAATGACATGAAGGCAATGTTAACCAGTTTGATGAGAGTATTTCAAAATGTATATGAAAACAGCACACTGTACCCCATGATTGCATTAATGTACACAGTTATGCTATAAGAAATAATAAAGGAAATCTGAATGGAAAAAAAAAAGAAAGAAAGGAATAGCATTCTCAAGGGAAAAATTGCTACTACCTCTTATTGACCAAACCTTCAGCACAATTTTCCTTGGAATTTTTTTTTTTCAATTCTGATAAAAATAAGCCAGCTTCTCTGTCTTTTATTTTCCTAACAGATATTTTCTGGCTTTTCTAATTATTGCCTTAAGACTCCCCCATGGACTTGTGTGTTATTGAAGGAAAAGGTTAGGTTTCCAGAAAGAAGGAATGTGGGAAGGAACAGGAGTGAGACTGTCCTGAGGCATGCTTGAGGACAGGAGACTGTGGCTCCTTGGCCTCTGCTAGGTGTTTGCTTTGTAGGAATTATGCAAACTCTGGGCAGAGACTGGATTGTCCTAGACTATCAGAGGCTTCTGGAAACACTGGGAGGGCTGGGGACAGTGGCTTCAAAACAGACACCTCGAAGAACTAAAAGAAGGCCACGTGGCAAGATAAAAGAGAACTAAGAAAGGAAGAGCAAGACATTCAGTACCTAACCATTTGTCCTAAAATTAGGGTGATCAAGTTTGCCAGATACTTTCCCAGTTTTAGCACCAAGAGTACCATATGCCAAGAAATCCTTCATCACGAGCAAATGGGGACCATTTTTCCCAGGACTTCCCTGAATTTGAATCTGAAAGGCCTACCCCTACATGTGGTACATGTCCAGTCTATAATGGAACCTACCCCTCCTACCTTCTCAGCAAACCAGGATAATTGGTCATTGTATTATAATGGAAATGGCACAATCAATTTTTCTTACCTTACTACAGGAGACTCTCTACTGGATAAGATGGGTAAGGTGTCCACCCAAGGGACTGTAACAAGCTGGTCAACATGCAGAGATGATCAGCATGAGAAACTTCCATTGAGTACATGTGGTACATGTCCAGTCTATGAAAATGAGTTCGAATTAAAGAGGTGTTCGATGTAGGGAAGGTGGTCAACTATGGAGATTCTACTGTAATTTTTTATTTGTTTGTTTGTTTGTTTGTTTGTTATTTTGGAGACAGAGTCTTACTGTATCATAACCTAATTATAACCTTAGAATATGGGAAGGGGGTGGGTAGGGAGAGATGAGGGGGATAGATGGGGGAGGGAGGGTGATTGGTGGGGTCACTTTTGTGGTTTATCTTACAAGGGTACAAGAGAATCTTTCTAAAAGCAGAGTATGAACGTTTTAACTCAACAACTAGGAAAATGACATGAAGGTTATGTTGACTAGTTTGATGAGAGTATTTCAAAATGTATATGAAAACAGTACACTGTACCCCATGATTGCATTAATGTACATAGTTTACTATAAGAAATCCAAAAAAAAAAGAAAAGAATGATTTTTTTAATAGGAGATAATAAATACTTACATTAATTGGGGTCCTAACATATTGTTCCCTATTATCACATTGACTGTAAATGTACATTTCTAAAATTCCTTCTTAGCTTCTGTGCTATACAAATAGGCAGCAGTCTGGTTTGGCCTGTGGGCCATAATTTGGCAACCCCTGAATTACATACACACGCACCTGTAATATTTGTATAAATTTTCTGCGGAAGCAACTGAGGAATTCTCTGAGACCCCAACACCATCACCAAATGAAGTTTTTTTTCTTTCAATGACAAGATTTAGTGAAAAGGGATTCTAATATCTTATAATAGACAAAGCATAACAGAGACAAGTTCAGAAAATTACAAACATCCTGGAGAAAAGAATTTGAGAAAATAATATAGAATGTTAATGTTTGAGCTATCTTATTTTAAAAGCCCCAATTTTACTACATAAAGCAATTATATAATGTGCGATTTATATTCCTAAACTTTACATAACTTAGCATTTGTATCATTGTGAAAATTATTTTAAACCCAATTATAACATACATTTTACTTAAAAATATCTATAAGAAAGTGACAAAATAGAAATATTTGTTCATTCTTTTAGGATAAACAGCATTCAGTCTTTATTTTCTGTTATAGAAATTATTTCTAGAAACATTCAAGTTTCATGTTCTAAAAAGAAGTCATAGAAAGATCTCATTTTAAGTCTGTGATTAAGAAAGTGGCCATGACTCAAGTGTATGAAATTGATGATGGGAAAGTAGGCACAAGAATTTTGTCTGAAAAATATTTTATTTATTAAAGATATTAAAGAAATAAACTGTGGAACTAGCAAGTATAAGAAAATAGGAATAAAGATAGCACAGAAGAACTAAAGGGGAAAAGGGAGTTCTTTTCTGCAAGATGAAAATACAGTTGGCCATTGAACGACAGGGTTTGAACTGCCGGGGTCACTTACACACAGATTTCCTTCCAGTTCTGCCACCGTGGAGACAGCAAGGCCAACCCCTCCTCTTCTTCCTGCTCAGCCTGTTCAACATGAAGACCTTTCTGATGATCCACTTCACTCAATGAAAAGCAAATATATTTTCTCTTCCTTATGATTTTCTTAATAACAGCTTTTTCTCTAGCCTATTCTATTGTAAAAAAAAAAAAGTATATAATACATAAACACCAATTGTGTGTAAACTAACTGTTTATGTCATGTTATCATAAGGCTTCTGATCAGCCTCAGGCTATTAGTTCAGTTTTCTGGGAGTCGAAAGCTATGTGCAGATTTTCCACTGTGCGGGGGGTCAGCGTCATTAGACAACCCCTCACCCTGGCATTGTTCAGGCCAACTGTACTGTTTCCCAGAGGACCCTTAGTTGTCTGGTTGTGAATTACATTGTGTTCTCCAGTGAAGAAAACCGTAACAGTAGGTGTGAATTAACTCCGAGCCCTGACCCATCCTTGTTCCTACTCCTCATGAGCTTCTTTTATTTTCCATTTTGAGCTAAGCCTTTCTAACCCCTTGTCCAAGTCAATTCCCTGCATCTAAAAGGCCTTGCAGTCAGCAGTTGGCAGGACCTGTAGAACCACAGTGAGTTTCTGTTGGCTCAGTTGAATATGGGTTTTGTCTTTGTGGTCATTATTAGGGCCAAAGTAAAACCAGACTTTAGGTCCAAAGCTTGAGTACTTCGATAAATGTGCCTGTGTCGATGACATTGTTAGATTTTTTAATAACATGAGGATTTTCTTAGCTTTACTTTCCCACAAAAATCAGAGCCCAAGAGGAAGGCTGCTGTAGATGTGATCTATTTGAGAACGTGATTCTCAGGGAGAAGAAATAAGAGATAGTGGGGATGGGGCATTGAAATGTGGGGAGGGGTAAAGCCAAAGAAGGACCCATAGTGGGGTTGGCTACTGCTAGGGAGGGCTCCATCTTGCAGGACTATATGAATTGTGTCACAGGTTACCTTCCCTGGGGCAGGAAAGGGGAGAAATGTCACCAGATGGGTAAGTGGGTGGTGACTGTGCACAGAAGCCTAAGGGAGCCAGGGCTACAGTGTCAAAGGTGTCCCAGAGCAAGTGGCAGAATTGGCCTGGAGCCCTGCCAGCTGCAGCCTTGCAAAGCCAGGTATTTGGCTGTGGCTCTTTCTCATAATGATAGGAAGAAACTAGGTCTTCTTTGAACATGTATTCTGAACTTGTAAGGAAGTTCCTTCCTTTTTGTAGGACCTATTTGTATCCTAGCCCCACAAGAGACATGGTCACACCTACTTGGATGTCCTCTGATGCTTCTCTTATATTAAACAATTTTTTATACCAGGCTGGAGAAATTTCCAAAGTACCAAAATATGAGTCAGAAATTAAAGCTTTCAAAATATGTGTCTCTGAAATTGTGGGAAGTGGGAGTGGCAGGGAGAATCTACATTCTTTGTCTCTAGCTGATGCCAGAAGAAAAAATCTAAACACTTTCTGGACATGCATATAATTGGAAATATATGTCATCATTACTTATAGATTCAAATTCCATAACATACCAGTCATCCCATAGTCACTTAATGAGACTTTGTTTAACTTATGAGTCAAATGATTTATTTCACAAAGTCTTTACCCTAGCAGACATAGAGGGGTCCTTGAAAGTAATATAGAACAATGTCTTATTTTGCCAATAAGGTAAGGTAAGTGAGGATCAAAAAGATGAAGCAACTTGTCAGAGGTCACCCAAAAAACAATGAAGGCCACAGAACCATCTGCAGAACCATCTAGTGTTTCATATGTCATTACAATAGAATTATTTTTCTTTTTGATACTTTGTTTCATGTAGTAATTGTTTCCATTTTCTTCTGAAGTGCTACCATTATTTCCCTGTAGGACAATATTGTCTTTTAAGGCTCATTTAGTTTATAGTGTTCAGGCAAACAAGATACATTTTCCCCCAGTTGGAATTTTCATGACCATTCAGGGCTACCCCAGGAGGTGCCTCCATGCTTCCTACTAAATGACTGCAGGCCTTAAATCCTTGGACTCTCACGGTGAAGAATACAGTCACGTGTGGACGTAAGGGCTCTGGGGTCTTCCTGGCACACTCCTCACCTCCAGACTGCACAGAAAAGTAGAGACCCATGTGTCAGGTTTGAGTGTAAAGACCCCCACACAGAGGCTATTGCAGTCAAGATTTCTTTATGAATACATAAATACACCAATGTAATGTCATAGGAGCCTTCTGCTCCTAAGTATCTTCTACAGTGACCTTGCTGCCCTGAAGTTTCTACATGTAATGCCATTGCTTACAGGTGCTTGGGTTTAACTGAATTACAATTAAACATTCACTTGTCAAATATAAATTAAGGTACCTCGCTGATGGGTCTAGAAAAACAACTTGCTAGGAAATACCTACACTCCATCATTGACTTAGACAGCACAAGGGCATTAAAGTTTGAAATCACTGATGTAATAAAAATCAGTAAGCTCACAGAGTGGGAGCTAGGAAAACTGAATTCTAGTTCTCAAACACCAATGAAACTGCTAAGACGGTACCTGCCCTCCTCTAGTGTCTCCCAGTGCTCACATGTACTGATCCTGGCAAGACTCAACAAGGAAGGAGTAAATGAAAGGATGATGCATTTGGCTTTGCTGAACTGCATGAAGTGACAGCTGGCAGGAAGATCAGGGGATCAAGAATGTACCTATTAAGAAGGTGAGAGGGATTCTACTCTATTTGGCATTCCAAAAGGAGGGTGAGAATGGATGAGGAACTGTGTCCAGAGAACCTAGGGGAGCGGTATTTGTTTATTACATTGAAACAACTTACCAAAAGGGCCCATAACAAGGAAAGAACATGGAGATCCCATGGACCCATGAAGGAACTGAGAAATATAGACAGCTAGAGGACAAGCCACGTAAGCATGGGGATTCATGACCCACTGAGGATGAGACTACGCAGGTTCCGAAGATGCATGAGCCCCTAGGGATGAGACCATGCAGGTACTAGAGATGCATGAACTACCAGGGATGAGGCCACATAGGCCATGGAGATGCATGAGCCACAAGTGCTGAGGCCAGGCAGACACTGTTATTCGTGAACCACTAGAAGAAACAGAATGCGGACAATGGGCATTTCTCCTCTGATGTTTATTTCTTCTCTTTTCCACCACTTACCAGTGTTAATTTGCTCTTCGTTAAAATTCTTAAGATAACTGATTTAAAACATTTTTTTCTTTTTAAATATTGGAAGTATTTTTTCTATACATACTGCTTTCAGTGGTTGTGTAATTTTTTTTTAATACATTGGATTTTACTTTTCCTTTGGCTCGCACATTACTTAGAAGTGTTCGCTTGATTGTAACATATTTGGTGATTTTCCAGGTAGCTTTATATCCTTGAATTCTATTTTAGTTTTTCATGGGCAAAGAAAATGGTCTGTATGATTTAAATTTACTGAGCTGTGTTTCAGGTCCTAGCACATGACCTGTCCTTGTGCAGATACTGTTCCATAATTTCCACTTAGATCAAGGCAGTCAGTATTATCCTTCTGATGCTCTGCCTGTACTGAATTGACTATTTATTAATTACAGAGAATGGTATGAGACAATCTCCTATATGTTTTCCAGTTTATCTAGATCTCATTTTTAAACGTGCATCATATTTTTTCACATACGTTTACACTCTGTTATTAGGTGCATACACCTTTAGAGTTTTTCTTCTTTCTTTTTTTTTCTTTTTTACTAATTTTCTTATAATCCTGAAATGTCTCTCTTTATCTCTCAAAATTTTTTCTGGCTTTGAATTCTAATTTGCCTTCTAGCAATGCAATCAGTTTAGTAGTTTTACCATTATGATTTGTATGGTATCTTTTTCCATCTGTTTTTTAAGTTTAAGATAAGTATTTTTAAAGAACATAGTTGATTGCTGCTTTTCTTTATCTAGTCTGACAATCACTGATTTATTTATTTATTTATTTATTTATTTATTTATTTATTTATTTTGGCCAGGGCTGGGTTTGAACCCACCACCTCCACACCTCCGGCATATGGGGCCTGTGCCCTGCCCTTTTGAGCCACAGGCACCACCCAACAATCACTGATTTCTAAATGGTGTATTTAGTCCATTTTCATTTAATGACATTTTGATAAGTTTTGTCTTACATCCATTGTTTTCTCTTTATTTTTATTTCTTTCATGTTTGTGTATCTTTCTTCTCCCAGACTTTTTGGAATAAATTAAGTAGTTTTTAATATTCCATTTTAGGTCTCTTAGTGGCTTTTTAGTCACATTTCTGTGCCTCAAATTTTCAGAGATTGTTCTAGAGATTACAGCACGCATTAATTTGTAATTCACTTTTAATGAATATTATTCCTGTAATGTAAGAATCTTGCAGCCATGTACTTCTCCCCCTCATATATTTTGTTCTATTGCTGTCTTATGTATGTTCATGTTATAAACTCCAGAATACAGTGTTTTGGTATTTTCTTTAAACACTCTTAAAGATATTAAAAAATAAGATAAAGAAGTATTTTCTGTTACATTATCTACATATTTACTATTTCCAACACTGTTTTCTTCTCCATTTGATAGAATTTCCTTTTGATCTTTCAAGAACTTCTTTGAATATTTCTTATAGGGTTGGTCTGTCTCCCAAGACAAATGCCCTCAGTTTTTGTTTATCTGAATATATCCTTATTTTGCCCCATTTTGGAAGTTATTTTTGCTAGATATAGAATTCTCGGTTAATAACTCTTCTTTCCACATTTTAAAGGCATCATTTTATCATTTTCTGAGTTGCATTGTTTCTGATGAGGATTCAGCAGCTATTTTTATTACTGTTCCCCTGTATCAATGTGTTTTTTTTTCTTTGCTGTTTTTAAGATTTTTCTCAGCCAGGCACTCAAAAGTTCGAGACCAGCCCAAGCAAGAACGAGACCCCATCGCTACCAAAATTAGAAAAATTAGCTGGGCATTGTGGTGGGCACCTGTGCTCCCAGCTACGTGGGAGGCTGAAGCAAGGATTGCTCAAGCCAAGTTCGAAGTTGCTGTGAGCTACGATGCCATAGCACTCTACCCAGGGTGACAGAGTGAGACTGCCCTCACCACCACCCCCTACAAAAGTATTTTTCTCTTTGTTTTTTATTTTCATCAATCTAAAAGGATAGGCTTTGCATTGTTTTTATACTGTTTCTTAGATCCGGGGGTTGACTTTTTTTATTAAATTTGGAATGTTTCAGCCATTATTTCTTCAAATACTTTTTTCTAGCCCAAATTTTGTTTTATCCATTTCTGACACTCTGGTCACACATATGTTAGACATGCCTGTGTGTTGAGGCTACATTAACTTTCTTCAGTCACTTTACATCTATGTCACAGGTTCTATCCCTCCTATGTAAGAGCCCAGTAATCTTTTCTGTTCTATCTACACTGCTGTTGTGCCCATTAGGTAAAATTTTCAATTCAGATGCAGAAAGTTCATTTTGTTCCTTTTCTTAAAGGGCTAATTTCTATGCAGCGTCCCCATGTGCCACTCTTTCTGTCCTCTTTTCCCTTAAATCCTCAGACATTTTTATGATAACGACTTTGGGGTCCTATCTGATGAGTCCAGTATCTCTCAGGATAGTCATTTTTATGGTTTTCTGAAAATTGGGGATCTTATGTTGCAGTCTGGTTTATGTTAACCTCCTTGGAAGAATATTGAGCTTGATCTTATTTCTTTATTACCTGATAAGCTTCATTTTATTAAAACTTCTTTTAAAGCTGTATTAGGCAGGTCTAGAGCAGACCATGTTCTGGCTTTGACTGTGGTGTTCGCTACAGCTGGTCAGATTTCCAGTGTCTTCCAGCTTTGTGCAGTGCCATCCAACATCTAGCTGCTGTTTGCTATAGTTTTAGGGAGTCTCGTCTTGAGTATGTATTTGGCCACAGACTCCAGGGAACATCTGTGTGCATTTCTGCATGTCCTCTTTGAGATGCACCTTCTTTTATACACTGCTGCTCACATTCCAGTGGCCTCAGTGGCACTGTACTTTAACCTGTGTTTTTTTCCACCCAGTATTACATGTCACCACTGGACTCTGGGCTCCATTTCCCTGTTCTGTGGCTTGGGAAAGACCCCCTAGCATGAAACCCACAGGAAATGTGAAGCTTACCTCATGAAACACTATTCTCTCCAGGGCCATAGCCCTAACCAATCTTTAGCCCACTGCCTAAACACAGTTTCTTCCATACATTTATCCTGCTTTAGAGTTGTTTCTACCAGAAGATACGTCTGATAGTCATTACTCAATCATGGCCCAAAGAAAACACATGAGAATTATTTTTAATGCAATAAAACAAGCCTTTCATAAATGTGCATTAAGTAAATTGAAAGATACCATGGTAGCACTATGCTATAAATAAAAAAGGTCTCTTCTGGTTTTTATAAGTTTGAAATTCAGTTCCAAGCTTCTTGGCTTCAATGAATCACATAATACATTTAAGCCTCAACTTCCCCATTTATAAATTAAAAAGAGAGCACTAGATTATCTGGAAAATGCTTCCTAGCTCTAATACATTTTCTTCTGTGACACTAATTTATTTTTTCATCTGTGGCACAACTTTAAAATTCATGAATTTTTCAGTTAAAAGGAAATGCAAAAAAAAAGTATTCATTCTAGAGAAGTTTTGATAATGTCTTAACACAACAATTAAATAATTGAAGTGAAGGCTATGTTAACCAGTTTGATATAAGCATTCCAAACTGTATATAAAATCAGCACATTGTACCCCATAAATGCCGTAATGTACACAGTTATGATTTAATAAACTAAAATAAAAATAAAACTCTAAAAAAAGTTCATAAATGCTTTAATAGGAGAGGCAAAAAAAAAAAATCCTAGTACATTATAGGCATTTAAATTTCCCATAAGAATTCATTTAATACATCAAATAGAGCAATAAATAATGGCATTAAAAATTATTCCTCCTAACCAGAGCAAATTGTTGTGTGTTTCATATTATCTCTAAGAATGAGTTGCATAATAGCTGCCAATTTGCTCATTTAGTTTTCCTTTTTTATTGCAGACTGTTCTGGTTCAGTGGTCAGACTTAAATACCATTGGAGTAGTGGGTATAATTTGAGGACTGGAGAATCACACCCTTTGTCTTCATTTGTTCATTTTTTACACACATACCCATTGAGAACCTGTTATGTGCTAAGCACAGCCTAGCTTCTGGAGATCGAATAATGAGCAAAACAGACTTGATAATCATAAAGTTCCAATGAGACACTCTGTGAAGGAGAAGAACATGGTTCTAAAAGAAGCTATAATTTTAACTAGTGAGGAAAAAAACTAAAACCGCATCCCAGGAATAAGAAGCAGCTTATTCAAAGGCTATGATCAGAGGAAACTGGGCAAATCCAAGAGTCCAAAACAAGGCAACATAGTCAAATAAGTGAGGGAGGGAAGCCAGGTACAAAATATGGCTTGAGGGAGAATTAGGAAACAAGTTAGTGGTTTTTATAGACCATATTAAGTCATATATTTTCTAAAAATAGTGGGACACATGTAACATTCTCCTCAGACAATAAGATAGACCACAAAATAAATCGCAGCAAGTAAGCCAAAGAATCTTCTCTGGACCTAATGGAATAAAAGTTAAAATCAGAAGAAAAAATGAAAAATGTACAAAGATATGGAACTTTGACAACACTCTCCTTAACAACCACTGGGTCATAGAATAAATCACAAGAGGAAATTAGAAAACACCTTCAGATGAATACACATGAACATGCAATATACCCAAACTTAAAGGTTGCAGCAAAAGCAGAGCTCAGAGAGAAATTTCTAGCTGTAAACACCTACATTCAGAAAAAAGGTGGTCTAAAATTGATAACCTAACTTTATAGCTTAGACAACTTGAAAAGGAAGAGAAAACAAAGCCTAAAACCAGAAGAAAGAAGGAAATAATGAAAATTAGATGAGATAAATGAAATAGCGAATAGTAAAAAAATTTTTTACTTTAAATTTTACTATTAAAACAGAGAAAAGCAAAAATAGTTCATTGAAAATATTTACAGAGGTCTGTAAATTTACAGACCTCTAAATTGACTAAGAAAAACAGAGAAATTATTAAAATGAATAAAATCAGACATGAAAGAGGGAGATTACTACTAACATTATAGAAATAGAAATAAAAAGAATTATAAGAGAATATCATAAATAATTGTATACCAACATATTAGATAACATAAATGAAATCAACAAATTCCTAGAAACACAAAAACTATTAAAATAAACTCAGCAAAAAATGGGCAACCAGAATAGACTTATAACCAGTAAAGAGATTGACTTAGTAATCAAAAACCTCTGAACAAAAATAAAGCCCACAAATCATTTAAAAAATAATTAAAACCAGGTTTTCAGCTCAGCACCCGGAGCACAGTAATTACAGTGCCGGCCACATACACTGAGGCTGGCGAGTTCGAACCCAACCCAGACCAGCTAAAAAACAACCACAACTGTAACAAAAAAAATAGCCAGGCATTGTGGCGGGTGCCTGTAGTCTCAGCTGCTTGGGAGGCCAAGGCAAGACAATCACTTAAGCCCAAGAGTTTGAGGTTGCTGTGAGCTGTGATGCCACAGCACTCCACCAAGAGTGACATAGTGAGACCCTGTCTCAAAAAAAAAGAAAAAAAAAAACAGGTTTTCTTAAACTAATCCCCCAAAATAGAAAAGAATACTTCTCAACTCAGTCTGTGAAGGTCACTAAAGAAGTTTTGAGACACTGTATTATGGTCGATTATTTCACTTTGAAGAAACACAGTTGACAACATCCTTTCTGATTCACCTGTGCGAGTTTAACCTTGCTCAGCTCATTGGTGTCACTGGGAGGATTCATTTGTTTGTCTGCAGCACCCAGGCTGTGTCAGCTATGGAGCTGAGAAGAGATACTTTCACGTGATGATTTTCTGTGATTTTTAAAGTATGTAGTGTTTGCAAGGGGCTTTGGGGGACCTTTCTCCTTCCTGAGTTGTAATTTTTCTGTTGCTTCCAGAGTTTAGAAGAGGTTGAACATCACTGAAAGATAAGAACAGCAGGCATCTGGTGACCACAGTGACTAAGGAAAAGTATCACTTCTGTGGAAAAAATGGTTCATGAAAACAATTGAGTGTCATTTAAGGACACTGAAGTGGCACCACAGGTTGAATCGCCAGGAGTGTCCAAAATCCTGCACAATTATCTTCGAGGAAGATAATTGCATGCATCGTGTGAGAAAGAAAATGTTGGCAACTTTCTTCTCCAAAAGTAGTCATGTCACAGCTTTTCCTCAGGGGAACAAAAGACTGTCATGCTCAGTGGCACGCAACTGTGTCCTACCCAAGCTTTCAGGAAGCTTCAAGAATGGTGGCCATGACAGGACTGTGAGGGGCTATCTTGCACCATAACAACGTGTCCACCCCCACAGCCAGCTTCACCGTTCAGTGCCTGGTGTCCACAGAGGTTCAATGACTCACCCACCCTACAGTTCTGAACTGGCCCTATGGGATAATTTCCTGTTTCCTACAGAAAAAATCATATGAACGGAAGGTTCTCCAGCCCTGAAGAAGCTGTTCACACCCACAAACGTGAGCTTACAGCACTTGAAGAAAATCAGTGGAGAAAGTATTTTCAGAAATGGTTTACAAGAAGGCAAAAGTGCACAGAGGAGTGTCATTGTGATTATTCTGAGAAAATACAGTAATCAAAATGATTTTGTTTCTTAATTTTTGGGTATCTCAGATCTCTTATAGTGTCACATGTATGAGGCCAGAAAAGAAAACTACAGACCAATATCTCTTATAAACACAAACGTTCTCAATAAAATACTAGCAAAACAAATCTAGCAACATACTAAAAGCACTAACATCTTGACAATTTGGATTTATCCCAGAAGTAAAAAGGTTCATCCAACCTATGAAAAGGTTGTAATATACCACATTAATAAAATGAAATAAAAAATGCATGATAATTACAATTGAAGCAAAAAAAAATTCATGCAATCCAAAAATCTTTTATGATAATTATACTTAACAAACCAGAAGTAGAAAGGAACTTGTCCTACCTGGAAAAGGGCATTTATGAAAACCCCATACATAAAATTATACTCAAAGGTGAAACCCTAAAAGTAATTGCCCTAAGATCAGGAACAAAAGAAGAGTGCTTGCATTTACTAGAGCCATGAAGAAAAATACGACTAAAAGACATCCAAATTGGTAAGGTAAAAATAAATTATCTCAATCTGCTGATATTGTAAGCTTGTATCTAGAAAATCCTTTAAAATCCACAAACATACTATTTAGAACTAACAAATAAATTCAGCAAAATTATAAGTCATAAAATCAATACACAAAAATTGGTTGCATTCCTTTCTTTGGGAAAGAATAATCCTAAAAGGAAATTAAGACAGCAATTGCATTTACAATACCATCCAAAAGAATAAAATAAAATACCGAGGAATAAATTTAATCAAGAATGTGAACAACTTGCACAATGGAAACTCCACAGTTTATTTATTGCAGAAATAAATCAAAGAAGACCTAAATAATGATAATACATCATTTTTGGAAAACTTAATACTGCCAAGATCACAAGAGTGCCCTAAGCAATATACAGATGCAGTTAAAATTCCAGTGGCCTCTGTGTAGAAACAAAAAGCCAATCTGAAAATTCCTAGAGAATCCTAAAGGAACCCAAAGGTTTAAAATAATCTTAAAGAAAAAAAAAAGTTATTCCTGATTATTCTTTCATTTATCTAGAGGGTTACATTACGATTTTCTTCTGCTGGTCTCCACTGAAAAGATGTAGTATGTCTGCTGTCCTATGAGTTACACAGACTTTGGCCAACAGAAATCAAACCATAACCCATGTGTGACCAAATGATTTTAGACAAGTGAATTGAGATAATTCAATAGGAACAGTCTCCGCAACAAACGGTGCTGGAGAACTGGTTATCCACATTCAAAAAAATAAATGTATACCCTTACTTTATATCATACATAAAAGTGAACTACAATATAGGTCAATGACCCAAATACAGGAGCTGAAGCTACAGTGCTCTTTGTCCGTGAGTAGACCATGAATTCTTTCTGTGGTGCCAGAAGCAAGAAGATAAAAGTGATCAATTGAAATTCATCAAAATGAAAAATGTTTTTGCATCAAAGGAAATTATCAAGAAAGTGAATGACACCCTATAAAATGGGAAAAAATACTTTTAAATCATGTATTTGGTGAGATTTAGCATTCAGAATATACCATGAACTTATCCAATTCAACAAAAACAACCCAACTTCAAAATGGGCTAAGTATTTGAAAAGATATTTCTCTAAAGAAGATACATAAATAGCTACTAATCACTTGAAAAGATGTTCATCATTAGGAAAATGAAATTTTAAACCACAATGAGATCCACTTCAGACTTACTAGGATAGCTATAGTCAAAAAGAAGGGAGAAATGACAAAGTTCATGCAAATATGGGGAAATTGTAGTTGTCATATGTTGCTGGTGGGAACGTAAAATGTTTGAGCCACTGTGCAAATCAGCTTTGTAATTTCGCAAAAAGTTAACCATAGAATTACCTTATGACCCAGCAATGCTACACCTAGGTGTATACCCAAAAGAATTAAAAACAGATTCTCAAATGTTTCTGTAAGAATGCTCACGGCAGCACTATTGATAATGGCCAAATGGTAGAAACAACCTAAATGTCCATCAGCAGATGGATGAGTAAACAAAATTTAGTATATACATACGTTGGCATTTTCTTCAGCTATAAAAGTAACTTAGTACCAATACATGCTACTATATGAATGAACCTTGAAAATGTAATGCTAAGTGAAAAAATATAGACAAAAAAAGGTCACATACTTTGTTTTTGTATTTATGCAAATATCTAGAGTAGGTAAACCCACAGAGACAGAAAGCAAATTGGTCATTGCCGAGGGCAGGAGACAAGAATGGGAGTCAGCTGTGTCACGTATTTGAAGTTTACCTTTGGGCAATATTTTAAAATTTAGTATAACTGGTGGATATACAACATTGTTGATGTGCTAAATGCCCACAAATTGTACACTTTTAAATGGTTAATTTTACTTTATGCTAACCTAAACTCCATTAAAAAATTGCATGAGTAAAACTATACCAAACTTAACTCAAAGCTATAATAAATTGTATGAAAAATTACACACTTACATTATTGGGAACGAAGTACACTCAGGATTAAATTAGAATCAACTTTTTTGATATTGTTCAAATTCACAGAAGAGGCCATTCACTATTTTGTTGCAACTCTTTTTTCTACTTTTATCAATATTTTAATCCTATCTTCCATGAAACTTTCAATAAGTTACAGACCCACTGCCAACAATTTCTCTACACTATGTAAATCTATCACTTTGTACACTTGCACACACTCCACCTCCAGACCCTTCCCACAGTGGCACTGTCTGCCTGGCCTGGCAATGCCTCTGCTGAGGGTTCCAGTCCTCTTAAAACCTACAACTTCTGCATCCTGCTCCTTCCTGTTCCTTCATTCTTCTTTCCAAGATCATACCCAGTTAGTCCCACAGAGGACACAGAAACTCACATGGCTCCAAATGTGCATTTAAAAATAACATCATAAGCCACTACTTCTCCAACTGGCATGTAACCATCTAATGCAGGCTATTTGTAGTCATAGGATAAATAGGTTCTTTTTTCATGAAGTTGTTGAGTTGTTGTGATGAGAAAATTTTTAAAATTATATATATTATGTGTTTATTGTCATAATATTGATGGCTATGCTATAGCATTCAATTCATACTAAAATGTAAGGCTAATTCTGATGGGAGAAGGAAATTTTCTGCTAGTAGCAGATATTGCTTTATTCCTTCCCCCCATTATTTGTGCTTTTATAGAGAAGTTTGTCTAAAAACCAAAAGATGACTCTAACTATAAGAATTTATTCCTTGGTTGTGTCCCAGTACAAAGAACTTTTGGCACCCATGTTTCATGCGGACCTTCAAATCACAGGGGTTATTTACTGTTTCTTTCATATGTAATTAAAATCCAAGGAACTTTTGGTCAGCCACATCCAGCATGGCTAACCAACATCTATGTGACTGTAAATTCAAACCTTTCAATTCCTAACATTTAACTAAAGAGTGCAAACTGTTGGATGATATTTCACCTGGTGGCCATTTTATAACTTTATGTATACATCAAAATTGCTTTCACTCATGAAAAATTAATGATATTCTGGCTGAATAGAAGGCCAGTTATTCCTGGCTCTTTGACATTTGTGGAACTTAGTTTAAATTCAGGAAGTAATTTGTCTGCCTTTGAAGCCACATCCTCTGCCACTGTGCTGCCTCACTGGCGTCTAGTCATACAACTATATGTCAGTTTTTGTTTTTCCACTCTTTTTCCAGTCACCCCATCCTGAATTCCTGCACATTCTTAGCAATGTGGAAAAATCCACATCTGGTGTCAAAAGTCCCTTTTTCTGTGAGGAATTCATTAATATACCTCTATGCCACCCGCCTGTTCCAAATTTTCTTTAGAACTTGTTCAAACTGGTGGCATAATATTTCATGTGCTCTGGGGTGAGATAAGACTGAGTTTGACTGTATGAACACTTGTTAGTTGTTTCAGACTGAGCCAGTTAAAAAAAATATTTCCTTTGCTTTCCCATCTGTCAAATGGAATAATAATGCTCCTTGCCTTGTTATACTATGGTGAGGTTTAAATGAGGTAATGTATGCAGACTGCTTATTCTAGGTCTTGGCACATAATACGTGTTTGCTGTTGGTCTTGTTATCATCACTAATATTTCCTTGGAATATAGTTCAAGATCTGTTCCTTTGGCATCCTTCTCAGATTATGAGTTCTTTGAGAACAAGAACCATTCCTTGCTTGATTTATCATAATCATTACCCAAAACCTAGTACTGCCCATAGTTGGTTTGCAGGCATTCAGGAGATTTTTGCCAGATGAATTATTTCACAAATAACTTCAACTTAGTTCATCATGTTATTAAAATAACATGGTGCTTTGCAACCATGTGGATGAAAATGGAAGTGAACTAAGCCAGACACAGAAAGAAAATTACTATGTGATCTCACTTATATGCGGGATCTAAAAAGAAAAAATAAAATTTAATACACACAGATGGAATTGGGAAGGGGCAGAGGGTGCAGTGAGTGGGAATGGGAGATGTACACAGAAGCCAAGAAGGGACAAAGTGTCCTTCATGAAGACTATGACTAATATGTTCTCACATGTACTGCAAATTCACTAATAGAGCAGAGTTTACCTGCTGTTATTTAAGTGGCTATTATTTGGATTTCAAGACCTAATAATATTTCTCTATATATGTGTATTTATACATTTTTTCCTGGTAAATAGGTCTCTTTTATTTTCCTTTCTTTTCTGTATGAAAGACCATTCTAATATTTAGGATTACTAGGAAAATAGAAAATAGTTGCTTGGATTTAAATATTTAAGGCTTTAAAAATTTTTTATATATTTTTTGAGACAGAGTCTCACTCTGCCACCCTGGGTAGAGTGCTCTGGAGTCATAGCTCACAGCAAACTCAAACTCTTGGGCTCAAGCACCCTCTTGCCCCAGCCCCCTGAGTAGCTGGGATTATAGACGCCCACTACATGACACATCTAGTTTTTCTATTTTTGCTAGAGACAGGGCCTCAGTCTTGCTCAGGCAGGTCTTGGACTCCTGAGCTCAAGCAATCCATCCACTTCAGCATCCCAAAGTGTTAGGATTACAGGCGTGAGCCACCAGCCCGGCAAATGCTTAAGACTAACATAAGAAAAAAACTTCACGGGTGACTACAATTTCAACTAGGAAATGAACAGTGAGAACAGGTTCACTCAGCAGTTAATTGACAAAACGGAGGTTTATACAACCATTATAATGGTGCCATTGAGGGAAGGGTTTGGGGACAGGGAGGAAAAGCAAGAGGGCACTAGTTAATATCAACATTGATTTTAGTGTGGAACCCATAGATTGTGGCCACAGAGCAGAACAGTAGTTTCAATAATGTGTTAACATAAACAGAACACAATTACAAACTGTCTCAAAGGCCAAAAAGTTTGTGACAACATATTAATTAATAGCAATATTTAGACTGTATTTAGATCTTCAGATATAATTTAAATATTTATAAGATAGGAAGCTAGGATGCCAAGTAATAGTTACTTGATGATAATAAGGAATTATAGTTTGTTTTTTGTAGTGCAACAGTGATATTATAGCTATTTTTTTAAAGAATTCTTTTAGAGAAACACTGGGATTTTTATGAGTTAAATGACGTTTGATTTGCTCAAAATAAGCTGCCAAGAGCAGGAAAGTGAATAGTAATAGATTAAACAGACTGGCCATGAATAATCATAGTTGCTGAGACATGCAGCTTCATCTTTACAGTATTCTAACTACTTTTGTGTACATTGGGCTTTTCCACCAAAAATGTAAAATAAATGGGTTAGTAATTGTAAAGTAAGAGAAACAATTGGGAGTGAGAGCAAAGAGAACTTGGGGGAGAGGCTGAGTGGTGAAGTGCAGGCAGAGGACACAGAGTGGACATAGGGTCCGGGAAAGTGTTGGAGGAGGGGTGTTCTGAGTTCATCATGTGATCGATGACACTCCCACTTCATAGTTTTACCTACAAAATCTTAAAAATGATTTATTAAGTTCTACATGTTTCCTGAAAGTTTGGCCTGGGAGAATCCTTTCTAGAAGATGGAAATGTGATAACTCTGAATCCTTGCAGCAGAGAGGGCAGAAGCAGAGAGTGGGCCTCCAGGCTGGGAGGAGAACACAGAGGCCTGTAGGCAGGTGGTCTGCTGAGAGGAGGTCCAGGAAGAAGCAGGCTGAGGAGGCTCCTCAAGCTGATCAGCACAGAACTAGGAGGCAGTATGATTCTGTGTTCAGGTGATGTACGCAAATGGTCAGATGCAGAGCAGGTGTCAGAGTGCAGACAGTGATAACTTT
Source organism: Galago senegalensis (assembly GCA_963575145.1). NCBI lineage: Eukaryota > Metazoa > Chordata > Mammalia > Primates > Galagidae > Galago > Galago senegalensis. The sequence continues at coordinate 20,145 of CAUYTI010042458.1, forward strand.
TTGTTTATTTGTTTGTTTTTTTTAATTGTTATTTTTGATCAAATCATAACTTTGTACATTGATGCATTTATGGGTACAGCATACTGCTTTGATATACAATGTGAAATGCTTACATTGAACTAAGTAACACATCCATCACAATTATACTCCTTTGGACTTTCGAGCAACTTGAAGACCAATATCTCACCAGGTCTTTCAATAATTTCAATCAATGTGAATGGCCTAAACTGCTCTTTAAAGAGGCACAGATTGGCTGATTGGATACAAAAACTCAGACCAGATGTTTGTTGTGTCCAAGAAACACATATTACTTTAAAAGATAAATACAGACTCAGGGTAAAGGGATGGTCATCTATATTCCAAGCAAATGGAAACCAGAAAAAAACAGGTGTTGCAATTTTATTTGCAGATATGTTAGGGTTTAAACCAAAAAAATAAGCAAAGATAAGGATGGCCATTTTATATTTGTCAAGGGTAATACCCAAGATGATGAGATCTCAATTATCAATATCTATGTACCCAACGAGAATGCACCTCAATTTATAAGAGATACTCTATCAGGCATGAGCAATTTGATCTCTCCCAGCTCTATCATAGTTGGAGATTTTAACACTCCTTTGGCAGTGTTGGATTGATCCTCCAATAAGAAGCTCAGCAAGGAAATTTTAGATTTAAATTTAACTATTCATCTTTTGGACCTAACTGATATCTACAGAACATTTCATCCAAACAAATCTGAATACACATTTTACTCCTCAGCCCATGAAACATACTCCAAAATCAATCACATCTTAGGCCATAAGTCTAACCTAAGTAAATTTAAAAAAATAGAAATTATTCCATGCATCTTCTAAGACCATCATGGAATAAAAGTTGAACTCAGTAACAACAGGAATCTGCGGTCTCATACAAAAACATGGAAGCTAAATAACCTTATGCTGAAGGATAGATGGGTTAGAGATGAGATCAAGAAGGAAATTATCAAATTTTTAGAACAAAATGACAATGAAGACACAAGTTGTCAGAACATCTGGGATACTGTAAAGGCAGTCCTAAGAGGGAAATTTATAGCTCTGCAAGCCTTCCTCAAGAAAATGGAAAGAGAGGAAGTTAACAACTTAATGGGACAACTCAAGCAACTGGAAAAGGAAGAACATTCCAATCTTAAACCCAGAAGAAAAAAAGAAATAACCAAAATTAGAGCAGAATTAAATGAAATGGAAAACAAAAGGATTATAGAACAGATCAATAAATCTAAAAGTTGGTTTTTTGAAAAGGTTAATAAAATAGATAAACCTTTGGCAAACCTAACCAAGAAAAAAAGAGCAAAATCTTTAATCTCATCAATCAGAAACGGTAAAGATGAAATAACAACAGATCCCCTAGAAATTCAAAAAATCCTCAATGAATATTATAAGAAACTTTATTCCCAGAAATATGAAAATATGAAAGAAATCGACCAATACTTGGGAACACGCCATCTCCCAAAACTTAGCCAGAATGAAGTAGAAATGTTGAACAGGCCTATATCAAGTTCTGAAATAGCATCAGCTATACGAAATCTCCCCAAAAAGAAAAGCCCAGGACCAGACGGCTTCACATCAGAATTCTACTAAATCTTTGAAGAAGAACTAGTACCTATATTATTCAACCTTTTCCAGAACATTGAAAAAGATGGAATACTACCCAACACATTCTATGAAGCAAACATCACCTTGATTCCCAAACCAGAAAAGAAAAGATCCAACAAGAAAAGAAAATTATACACCAATATCACTAATGAATATTGATGCCAAAATATTCAACAAGATCCTAACAAACAGAATCCAGCAACACATCAAAAAAATTATACACCACAACCAAGTAGGTTTTATCCCAGGATCTCAAGGTTGGTTCAACATACGTAAATCTATAAATGTAATTCATCACATAAACAAATCAAAAAACAAAGACCATATGATTCTCTCAATTGATGCAGAAAAAGCTTTTGATAATATCCAGCAACCCTCCATGATCAGAACACTTAAGAAAATTTGTATAGAAGGAACATTTCTTAAACGGATAGAGGCCATCTACAGCAAACCCACAGCCAATATTGTAATCAATGAAGTTAAAGTGAAATCATTTCCATTCAGATCAGGAACCAGGCAAGGTTGCCCATTGTCCCCATTGCTATTTAACATTGTAATGGAAGTTCTAGCTATTGCAATTCGAGAAGAAAAGGCAATTAAGGGTATCCATATAGGAACAGAAGAGATTAAACTTTCACTTTTTGCAGATGATATGATTGTATATCTGGAAAACACCAGGGATTCAACTAAAAAACTCTTAGAAGTGAT
>CAUYTI010042459.1:0-66058 GCA_963575145.1 Galago senegalensis
CAGTTCTCGATAATCACTTCTCAGCAATTATTTATTACAGTTTAACATTATAAAATTAACAAAAATAATATAAAACTCATATTCTGGCAAAATAGCCATATGGCAGCCGAAAACCGTATATTCCCTTCTTGTTCTCCAGCCCATTAGTGCATTCTTTCCAAAAATTGGGACTTTTTAAAAATGCTGCTGGACAAATTGTTGAAAAGTGGAACTGTCCCACCAAAATTGGGACGTCTGGTCACCCTATTTTAGATGTAACTATTTGTAGTAAATTTTTAAAGTAAATTAAAATTCTCAGATGAATTACTCTACCTTATAGTGTATTTTCTGTAATGTAGTTTTCAGTTATTTTTAGTTACCTGTCCTGTAAATCCAATATTTAAATCACTCTGAGTGCATTTTAATGTGTTTCCCTTATTTGTTTCTTCATCTCTCTTTGTCTATATGTGTATGTGTGTGTAATATTACTACAGAAAGGCTAACTTTATTTTATCTGAAAATAATTTATGCAGAGATACTCTTAATTAATTTGAATCTTACTCATTGTAAGCCCATTCCCTTAGGGAATATCCTTTCTAGATCTTCAACTCTAATTCTGAATAGTTTCCCCAGTCTCTCCTTCTTGATAATGCTTTGAATTATAATTTTTGTTTCTTCAACACAATGAAAAATCAAGATTTTGGTCTTATAACAAATACTTGGTTTGTCTGATACTTACTCCACGCATACACAGCCTATATGTTGACAAATGCTTTACCAATTTCATATTTCTGTCTAAGAATTTACCACAAACTTAATGACTTCATACATTATTAATTTTTTTTTTCAGTTTTTCTGGGTCGGGAATCTCAGCCTGCTCATCTGATTCTGCTTCTTAGAGCCTCCCAAGTTACATCAAGGTATTGGATAGACTGTGTTCTTTTCTGGAAGCTTGAGAGGGTAGGAATTCATTTCCAATCTCACTCAAGTTGTTGTAAGAATTCATTTTCTATGTCTGTATAAATTCATCTCCTTGTGTCTGTCTAGTGTTGGACAGATTGTACTCTCAGCTGGAAGCTTGAGAGGTGAGGAATTTACTTCCAAGCTCATTCAAGTTGTTGGAAGAATTCACTTCCTAGTGTCTTATAGGACTAAGGCTTTTTGCTTAGAGCAGCAAGAGATTGCTCTCTGGTCTAAAGGATGTGTCTGCCATCACTCCTAGAGGCATTTGTCAGCTCCTTTACACATGGGATTCTCCAAGTTGGCCAATGATTTCATTAAACCAGTAAAAGAGTCTTCTAACTTCAGAACCTAGTTCTTTTTTTAAAGCCCTCACCTGATTAATGTGAAGCCCACCCAGGATAATAACACATTTGATTGCCTCAAAATAAGTTGCTTCGAAACCTCAATTGCATCTGAAAAACTCTTTCACTTTTGTCAAATTGTATTGGATAGAAGCAAGATAATATTTTTTACTCACACTTGGGGAAGAACTTATACAGAACACAAGCAGAAGGTTCTAAGTGTCAGGAGGACAATCTATGGTCTGTTTTCCACAGATGCCTGGTAGAAAACTGCTCCTAGTTATCAGAAAACTTTACATAGTTGACTTATATCTAAGTTCCTGAGTCTTCCATTTATGACCCCATGAAATCCCTGAACTCAAAATTTTGCCACCTCAATATATTGAGATGTTTTGGAGATGCGGAGATAAGGAGATATAGAGAGTCTGTTGCATTCTCTTTGAGTTTCAGCCCATGAACTGAGTTCATAAATATCCTAATCTCTTTCTAGTTTTGTTTGTATTTTTGGTTTTTTGTGCGTTATTTATTCAATTTTCTTAGTTGTTCCCACAGGGAATATTTCTTCTGTCACCAGATGATGCTTCATTAGAGCTACAAGCAGAAGTTTGATAGTACAGGATTACTTTAATCTTTTATAAAATCGAATATTTCTGTGAAATTAGATTTATTTGGCTTCATGTAATGCATTATGTAGGGTATAATTTACAGGAGTTATTGTTTGCTTGAACATAGCCTTTTACTTAACTCCATTAATACCGATAGATGGCTTGGCAATGTTAGTGTTTTAGCATTCTAAGGAAATGCTAGGGGAAGCAGAGTCCAGTTAAAAATGTTGTTTTACATCCATCATCTTCCTTCTCCAACACACTTTTTAAATTAACACAGTAACTTTGTTGACTTCAGTGATGGTGACAGAGGGGAGCATGGGTAAAAGCCCAAATCACCCTACAATCTCTATTAATCTCTTCCTCATCAATCTTTGAGGAGGAAATAGATAATTTCTGAATCATAATAAAGGGAAGCATCAAGCCCAATTTAAATCAGATGGCAGTTCCTAAGCCCTTGCTGTAGATGTTTCTGGAGTTTCCAGTAGTTGCCAGCTATAGTCTTCATGATTAGATGATTAATTTCCTGAGGAAGCTTGAGACTAAAATAGAGAACTTTGACATTCTGAAAGTTGAAATTACCCTAAATTGAGGTAATTTGCCCATGGATACATATGAAAGCAGTATACCCATATCAAGATTTTAGGTTTCAATTAAATAATGCCATCAATATTTAATAGTATCCTTGGCTAAAACAATAGGATACAATAAGTCATAAGAGTCACACCAATGTGTTCCATGAGAAGTTATTTGAAATATTAGAAATTTGGTTTAATCTTCTATAAAACTATCACAATACTCATTAAGAATGAGAATTATTAATGTAAAATGAGTATATTTTAAGATGGAAATCCATTCTTAATCCCTCTATCCCCAGTGATTCCCCTATTTGTTTGTCCCTCACCAAGAAGATTCATATTTTCTCAAGGGAGGGTAAGCAGAAAACAAATACTCACAGATTTTCTGTAATGCTTAAATTATTTAAAAAAAAATAGAAGACTTGGTGGCTGAAACACAGTATTTGTGAGAAATAAGAGGAAGAATTTCTCCCTGAAAATGAAGAGAAATAGTCTTAGGTCTAGAGGAAGAGAAATAAAGAGTGATGATTGATTTTTAGACCCAGGAGAGAGGCTCTCTCCACCTTGTTTCTTTATGAAGCAACCAGCATGGCAGCACAGCCCTTGAGGTATGTGGATGGCTTGGGAATGAAGAGAAACTGGGTCAGCTTCTCAGTAATAGTTCTAGTGAAGAAATGTTCTCCATATGTCCAGGAAAATTAATCTGTAGGAACCAACCTTTATTCCTAGAAGGCTGAAAAGTTTATTAGGGATGTCAGGCTGTGTGCTGTGATGCTCATGGAACTCAGGGAATTTGGTAAAACCTAAACTATATCTAATATAGTGGAACCTCTGTAAATTGACCATCCAAGGGATTATAACAAACGGGTCAACATATGCAAGTGGTCAACATAAGGAACTGGGCCTACTGTACTGATACATACATGTGGTGCATGGCCAGTCTATCAAAATTAGGTCAACTTAAAGAGGAGGTCAATGGAGAGAGGGGATCAACTACAGGGGTTCCATTGTATGTTGAACTACAAGACAATAAAATTACATTTTTACATACAAAATTATCTCCTGACATTCTTACTTTAATAGTAATAAAAATATAAGCTATGAAACTATCATTTTAATACATCCCATACATTAACAAATTTGTAGGTTTAAATAATATTTGGCCCTCACAATGGAATTTTAAGTTTACTGCTAAAGCAAATTCTATTCTTGACTTAAAAAAAAATGCCAACATGAAACTTAATATGATCTACAGCTAAAAACCTTAGAAATTATAAACAGTAAGCCTCAAATGTCATGAAAATTTTTCCTAAAAGGAAAAGGAGAAATATAAAAATTATCAATATCAGGAATGAAATAAGAAATATTAACAGAGACCCTACAGCCATTAAAATGATCAAAGGGAATATTGTTCAAAATGCATGTCTATGAATTGACAATCTAAGTGAAATTAATAAATTTCTTGAAAGATGTATATTAGCAACCTGACACAAAAATAAATAAAAATGTGACTCTTCCTACATCAATTTCTTTTGACCTCTAAACCCTTATTGGCCTTCTTCACCCCAAAATAGTACCCCTTCTCTTGTTGCCTCAACACCTCAGAACTGTGGTGTCCGTTGTTCTCAGACACTGCTTTGCCGTGTCGGGGGTGGTCTTTGATAGCGTTTTTGAAGTGCTACTGTCCAGGGCATCACCAAGATTAAAGTCCTCACGACCTACCCCCGGGCAGCAGAAGATAGCGATCTCAACCTCCAGTTCCACCTTGGGGCCGTAGGTCCTCATACTCCGGGGACTGGAGCGGCCCCTCGGCCTAAGGTCTGGGCCAGCCTTGACTCTAGGTGCAGCAGGACCCCATTGGGCTGCTCCTCTGGACGTTGTAGAGGGTCTCCGCCTCCCTTAGGCTAGTCGCCAAACTGGCTTTCAGACTTCCCACTCTGGAGGGGTCACCTCTGCAGTTCCAATCCTGATGAACTACAAGGTGACCACAGCTGCACTCTGCTCAATCGGCCATGACCAGCCTTGTTCAGCTCCTCTTGGTCCTTCTGAGCTGGCTCCTCATACTGCACTTGGGTGTCTGCCAGGGTGTTGCTGAGGCCCTGAGATTTGGCCATGGACCTCCACGGTCACTCCAGAGCTTACTTCCTCCTCATGGTCTTTCTTCGTGAAGAGCAGCTTCTCCTTGAGTGCTTCAATCTCTGCACCAGCTGCAGCCGAGTACCTCCATGTCGCAGTATCATTGATGACTTTGGGGGGGCCCAGGGGTTTACTCTCCACAGACTGGGCAGCACCAGCTTTGTCTCACACTTACTCTGAAGTCAGCAGTGGCAAGATGGTCATTGTCCATAGAATTCGTAAACATCTGAGCCCTCAGGTTTTTGATGTTCTTGAAGAAACACACCCAGTCTCTGGGGGTATCCCTTTTTCTTATGTATTCCCGGATTTTTCTCTGCAGCCTCTGGTGATTAGTCTTCAAGCTCCTCACTTTGTCTGGACAGCAGAATAGGGAGACGTTCAGGTTTTGCGAGGCATCTCCTTCTGGGTCTGGATAGTCCTATGCGGGCAGCCAGATCCCTGAACGCCCAGACGCCTTGAAATCTGGTGGAGCGATGCAATTGGTGGGAGTGGAAGGAGTCCAGGGCCCAGTAGGGCAGAGACAGTGGGGGTGTCGCTAATGGCGAAGCTCATGCTCTCCGGGGAAGAAGGCAAGGAGCTGAGACTCAGGTTCAGTCTTTCCTATAGCTATTAAAGTAATTTAATTTGAAAAAAATACGTTTTACCTTGATTCTACCTTTTGCCAGACTAAAGAAAAAAAAAGTCAAGTAAGATGGAGAATAGGCCTACATGTAGAAGGTAAATTTGTAAATTAAGTTTAAAACAGGCTGAGTGAAGGTGGCACACACTTGTACACCTGTAATTCCTGCACTTTGGGAGGCTAAGGCAGGAAGATTGCTTTGAAGCTAGGAGTTTGGGACCAGCCTATGCAACACAGGAAGATTCGTTCTCTAACAAAAATATTAAAATGATTAGCCATGAGATGGCACACACATCTGTAAACCTAACTACTCTGGAGGCTGTGGTGGGAGGACTGCTTGAGTCCAGGAGTCAAAGTTATAGTAATGTATGATGGTGGCACTGCACTGTAGCCTGCATGACAGACAGAGCAAGACCCCATCTTTAAATAAGTAAGTAAATAAATATGATTTAAGCATGGGAGAGAACATTTTCTACCTGAGTATAAACAAAGATTACTTGCAAAGTACACCAAAATCAGAAAATACAAAAGAAAAATAATTATATTAATAAAATTACCATCACAGTTTGAAAGTTTTACTCTTCGAAAGATACCAATGGGAAAACGAACAGTCAAGCCACAAATTGAGAGAAATTATTCCATACACACACACACATACATAAATATATGTATATATGAAGAAAGAGATTTCATTTAGCATGATTAAAAATGACTTATAACTCCATAATTTAAAAATAGGCAACAATTGTATGTGCTTCAGGAGACATCAATAACATGAATTAGAGTCCGATTTTATATGACCACACAAATTCAAGAATGGCTAAAATTTAAAAAGACTGACAATAAAATGTGTTAAATAAGGATAAGGTGAAAAGGCTGGGCATGGTGGCTCACACCTGCAATCCTAGCACTCTGGGAGGTGGAGGTGAGTGGATTGCTTGAGTTCAGGAGTTCAAGATCACCCTATGCAAGAGGGAGACCCCATCTCTGAAAATAGCTGGGCATGGTGGCAGGTGCCTGTAGTCCCAGCTACTCAGGAGGCTGAAGCCACGGCACTCAACCCAGGGTCACTTAGTAAGACTCTGTCTCAAAAAAAAAAGAAGATTAGATGTAAATCTCACATATTGTTGTTGCAGTATCCACTGGATCTGTTCAAACACTTGCTGTGGGAAAGTCTCAACCTAGTATAGAGAGGACATGTGGAGTGAGAAATGCCCACTAGTACCCATATTTTCCTGCCCTTCATCCCAACTGCCAGGAATGTGAATAAGAAAGCATTTATACATCTAGCATCTGACTATAATCTTTTAAGGAATCCCGAGTAAAAACCATTCTGACAGCTCCCAGAATCTCAAACATGGTATATTTTTTTTTTTTATTTAAACTGACTAGGATTTAAGGTACATTATTATAACCTGAAATGATTATTAACAACTGACTTGGTCTTACATACAGGTAGAATTGAAACATGGAATATTATCCGAAAAATGCCCATAGTAATAAAAATAACAAAAACATCAGTTTGCTATTTGTTTATGATACTTTGTATTTCAAAAATTTTATCTCAACATTTTTATAAGGATAAATATCATAAATACTGTCAGATTATTATTTTAATCTGTATTATTCACATACAAGTTAGAAATGTGAAATAACTGAGTATTTTCTAAAGAGATGGTGAAGATGATTTCTCTAGAAATTTCAAGAAACAAAAGTATCAGACAGTAGAGGTCGGTTTTATTCCAAGTTTTGATTTTGACTAAATTTTATAAAGTAAGTCAACTGAAAGATAAGTAGGCTTATTTTAATTCACGTTGGTTTTCATTTAGGTCTTGCAAAAACATTTGTGTGTTTTTGATGTCTCATACCTACACCCAGAAATTAAAATGCAACATAAAGTAATCCACAAAATTGTATAATTTTTTTTAACTTTTCCATGTTGATCTTATTAACTTTTAAATTTTTTAATTGTTTTCTCTTGTTGACATTTTTTCGTTGAAAATATGTATATTTTTAATTCATGCTTTAAAATCATCTGAAATAGGTTTAATTGGTAGTGAAATTTAAGTTCACTAAATTTGGGCTTTCTTATTAATTTTTCTTAATCCTTGAGACCAAAATTTTTGATTTCACACTTCACAACTGCCTCAGAAATAAACTCAAATATACTCTGATATATACATTACCAAAAAGCACTAGCCTAGGAACTGTGGAACCAGTATTCTAGACCTGTTTTCTGCACTAATTGTAAAACCAATTTTAGTTAACGTTTCAAGAGATAGTGCCTGATCTGGTGGGTTTTCCTTCAACTTCTGTCACTAGAACAGAAATTTTCCAGACAATGATTAATCCATTAGAGCAAAGTAAGGGAAACACTGAATCTAGCCCTAAAAATTTGTGATATGCATGTAGTAGGAGTGAGAAATAAACATCTGTTCTGTACAATGGCTAAGAGTTAAGGCCACAGAGTAAGAAAACTAATTATAATAACAGAAATAATTGAATGTGTAAGTAGGGTTTGCCTTCAAACAGGTGCGCGTGCATGCACACACACACCATCATCTATATACCTGACACACTGTATGCTGATTAGAGGCCAGAGAGTAGTTGATAAGGAAATTATTCTCGAAGCCTGGAAAAGAAGCATTTGTGTTGTGTATTGGTAATTCATCTTGTAAATCTGTGATTACAATACTTAGAAGGCAGATTATTATTCATAAACTTTTGCTGTTAGATGAAGAGAAAAGCACAATGTTAAAGATTAGTGGTATAAGTTGATTGCTGTTAACTACGTTTGTCATGTTAGTACCAGAAAGAGCTAAACTCAAAAATACATTTTCTGAATATTCTGGCAGTAGGACAAAAGGATGAGGAAAGTTCACAAATTTAGGGACTCATGAGACTGAGAAAAGATAATTTCTTTTTAATCTCAAAAAATAAAACATATACAGAATCTCTATGAATAATAAAGACTAATTGAAAGTGAGCTTGAGAAGAGGATGAAATCAAAGCTATGTCCATCAGAGCCTGGGTTAAATTATTTTAATCCATATCATCAGCAAAGAGGGAGTTTGGCCTCCTCTGCTCCCATTTGGATGCGTTTATTTCCTTCTCTTGCCTGATTGTATTGGTTAGAACTTCCAGCACTATGTTGAATAGTAATGGCAACAGAGGACAACCTTGTCTGGTTCCAGTTCTAAGTGGAAAAACTTTCAGTTTTACTCCATTCAGTAAAATATTAGCTGTGGGTTTGTCATAGATAGCTTCAATCAGTTTAAGAAATATGCCACCTATGCCTATACTCTTCAGTGTTCTAATTATAAAGAATGCTGGATTTTATTGAATGTTTTTTTTGTATCTTTTGGGAGGATCATGCGGTCTTTGTTTTTGCTTTCATTGATGCAGTGAATAACATTTGTAGACTTGCATCCCTGCATCCCTAGCATCCCTGGGATGAAACCTTCATGATCATGATGTATGACTTTTTTGCGAAGAAGCTGTAATCTATTGGCTAGGATTTTATTGAGGATTTTTGCGTCTGTATTCATTAGCGATATTGGTCTGAAATTCTCATTTTTAGTTGGGTCTTTTCCTGGTTTTGGTATCAGGATGATGTTTGCTTCATAGAATGTATCAGGGAAGATTCTTTCTGCCTCATTTTTTGGCATAGTTTCTGCAGTATGGAAATAAGCTCTTCTTTGAAGGTTTGATAGAACTTTGGTGTGAGCCATCTGGACCAGGGAATTTTTTTGTTGGGAGGTTTTTTTATTATTTCTTTGATCCTCTGACTGACTTGTAATGGTGACTCATATATTCTTTGAGTTGTAAGATGTCTTAAAGAAAAATATTGACTAGCATTTGTGACATTTCCACAAAATTTGTAGATTCAATGACAACAAAGCAAAGATACACAGCAAATCTTAAATGTCTATAAAAACAAAAACCAGGACTACTATCAGAGGTGTACAAAACTGGATTTGAATAGGTAAGAAATCTATTCAATTTTGGACTAACTACTAAAGCAACTTCTATTCTTAACTTTAAAAAATAATGTGTACCAGTTTAAGATAAAACATGATCTATAGACCAGAAGCAAATTAAAGAACCTGGTTAGCATACAAGTAGGCCTTGTCATGGAAAATAATAATAGCTCCCTATGTTTATCTCAGGTGTTTCCCCATTTTCAAAGGAGGATTCTAGTGTATTTGGTATGTATATGTTTATATACATATTTATTTTTTTAAGTTAGTAAAGCTACAGATGTAAGGAGACACTCAATGGGCTGAGTAGAAGAAACAAAGGTTGCATTTTGGCATAGAAAATGTTAGCTTTCTGACAAAGAGAGCAGAACAAATTTCTGCAAGCATAGTAGAGTATGCATGTTCTCTTAGCAAAGCTTCCAAAGACCTGGTGATTTACAAAACTTTCTATAGGTAATAGGTGGAAAATGTATTAACTTGAAACAGTAGTTCATTTTAGACCAAAATTGTTGTGTTCCCCTCTCATTCTGAGTGTTTTATTGTACACCAAACTGTCTTAATTTGTCTTCCTAGCAATATATATTTTTTAATTTGATATGCTGAGGCCTATTTCTGCTTACAAATTTACTCAAATGGGAAACATTTGATCTTTTTCATAAAAAAATATTCTTACTACGTCTAATTTTCAATCTCAGCGCTTAATGAAGAAAATAATTGGTAGAAAATCACCCTGAAGGATATGGAGGTCCCAGCCTTGCATCCTCATATGCTTCAGCAATATTCAGACATGGTAAGCCATTTTGACCAATTGTCCGTCTCTAGACTTTTCTAACACATTTAACTGTGTGAGTCCTTGGCAGGTGTTGAAAGGTATGCCTTGGTTCAGTTCTATTTTCAGATATGGAAACTCCCTGGCTCATTAACACTCTGTTTTCTTGATATCTATTACCTACAACTACAACCTCTTTGTGTCATCTACCATTTACAGAGTTTATTCATTTAAAAATTATTTCTCCTTGAAATTTATAGTAAGCATATTTAGGCTTTTATTTTAGTAGTTCCAAAGAAGATAGAGTAATCTCTATACATGAAAGCCTGATTAAATGAAGGAAGTTGGCTGGAGATCGTCTCTTCCTGTTAGGAACAAATCAGTCTAAGGTAAGTGGGTTTAATACTAACATGAGAGGTTTAGAAAAAACACTTTGGAAAGTAGTCAAATAGTTAGCATGTTATAATTATTATCCAGAAATTACTGAAGTGAATGTAAACACTTCATAAAAGTGAAATTACTGAAGTGAATGTAAACTCTTCAATAAAGAGAGTGGTCAACTATGTCCTGATAAACATCTTAAACAACGATGACATTAATAAGAGGAAAAAAAAAGTGGACTACTGAAGCAAATGATTACTGTGAATTTCTAAATATAATTCAAGAACCATTACATTTATTCACTTTTGAGAAAGCAGGTAATTTTTGAGTTAAAATGTGCTTAGATTCCTGCTAGAAAAATAAATAGGAAGGTCAATAGTACTTTAGATTTCTTATGAACTATTGATGTTTAAATTTAGGGCTTAGGTCAAAGTCATAGCAGGAAACCTAACTTCCTGACTGTATATAAAGTGAAAGAAATTGTCGTCCAAGTGCCATAAGGAAAAATCTGACTGATTTTTTTTTTAACTTTGGTACTGAAAACAATTCAGATTCTCAAACCTCATTTGTGCTTTCTATTAGACAAAGAGCAAATACACATCATCTGGAGAGAGCCCATATAAAAAAATGAGCAAACAAATTAATAGTACCATAAAATATGGATATAGGATATAAAACAGGTGATTAATTAAATTGGAAATAGAAATACAAAAATATCTTCTTTATTAAGCATAAAAGAATTGCTCATAAAGACATTTTGAAATCTACAATTTTTAAAATTGTATATGTACAATAAATATACAATAGAAAATATCAAATAGGATATACAATTTTTCTGAAATGATATATATGTTATAGCTTTTTGACAACTTAGTGAGACTTTCTATTTTTGCAATATCTCTACAAATGTGATGTTGAGACAGAATCAGACTAAAACTAAAAACTTATACCAAATTATGTTTACAATTTGTACAACTGATTTTGTGAATTCTGTGAAAGCTTCTAAACATATATTGGTTCAAATTTTTCCACAAATACATATTTAATATTTCATAAAGTATTATGTCAATAACAAAAAAGTCTATAAAAAGATGGACTGGTTTCACCACTAGTGTTAAAGGCAATTTACACTTTGGTCAAGTGTAACTTATACACAATCTACATTAGTGGTACAGACTTTGGAGATAATTCACTTGAAAATTTTTTTTAATCTGAATTAAAATCAAAATTTTTTCTTTCCTGAGTTCATAGCATAGAAAAATGCAGTGATTATATTTTTCAACTCAAAACTAAATAATAGAATGAAAAAATGTGAAAGGACTCCAGCCTTTTGTGGAAAGAGTGAGTTCTGAAATGGTAGCTTCCATGCATGATCAGAATTTAGAAAGCTCTTTTTATTTTCTGAGAACAGCAGGAAGTTGCTTCACGCATTGAAGGGATGACCCTAACCAAATGTTGCTGTGTTTAGTAGAAAAAATCTTGAAATAAATTAGTCTGTGAGAGAGAACACATTAAATGTAAAATATAGAAAATTATTTTATGAAGTTTCAATATGACTCAAAACAAAGATGAACTCATGAAATACAAACAAAGTAACTTCAGCCACTAAGCATGTCTATCAGGCCAGACATTAGCTGTGGTTTTAAATGAGGGCTCTTGAGCCAGGATATGATTTGCTTCAGTGCTTTAGAACAGCAACTTTGTTTGAAGGTGACTTAGGAAAAGAAGCCACTTACAGAGTCCTATTCTGTTAATGCGACCAGAGTGATAAAGATAGCAAAGTGCTACAAAGCTCATTGGAAATTCAGTTCACTTTCAGCTGCCTCAGTAATCTATATATCCTGCCATCAGCAAAAGGATCTGGTGAATTTTGAAGATTTGGTACTTAACTAAACATGTTAACTTTAACAAGTTATATATTATCCTTTTTGAGAAAAAAATAAGACTTCCTTCCTTAACTCATAGAAAAGTCCTGTTTTGTGACTTGAACAAGACCCATACTTTTTACCTTAACTGTAACTAAAGGGACATTAAGTTGTATGCTTTAAAAATTAAGATGGAAAACTTCACAATAAGGTTTTACCAGAATTAGAAAAACTAATATAATATACGATACCATAGTGTAATATAATATGAACTTTAAATCATATGTTTAAATATATTGACGTTTAAAATCTATTTATTTTCCAATTATTAATGTATAATGAAAACTTTGAGTAAAAGTTCTTAGAAGTTCAACTAAAGACACTTTTTTCCTTAGTATGCTGGTGTATCATCTATAGTTTCTGATTTTATTTAAGCTTTCTTTAATGTAAAGAATTTCTCAAAGAAATTTTAATGACAAGAACTTTCAAATTTTACTGTTTTTCTCTAAATATTTTATAGTAATCTCATCCGTATCAGATTTAACATTCATGTGTTTATTTATTATAGGAAAAATTTAATATCTGGACTCTGCTCAATTTAGTGAACTTAGTTTTCAAGGAAACAAAAAGTGTCCTTTTAGATTATATTTCCTTGTTTACATAACATTTTATTAAATTATATAACCAGTCACTGCAAATGTGGAGCATAGTTCAATTACTGCTCATCAAATATTAGCCCCCTTCTTCTTCCCTGTGGGTAGAGTACATTTCCCGAGAATCTACGGTGTGCTTGGCCATTGATGTGATTTTGCCAATTTTTTGGTGGGTACGATGCAGCCAGTCTCTTGAAATACCCTTGTGTGGTGGACATTGCCTGTTTTCACTCTGCCATTTCCAGAACAAGAACATGTTCATAGGCACCCCTTCCATCCCAGAAGAGTGAAGACTCCCGGTGTAGACCTCCACAAAATGACCAGATAAACTGCTAACTTGATACCTCACGCATGTTAATACATGTTACTAATATTTAGGATGAGCCATTATGTAGTAAGAGCTTGGATGTGCCAGAATGGAGCATTAACTCAAATGAATTTAGAGTGAATACAACTCAGTTCCAACATTCTATAGAGGTTCTACCCTACCTGTTATGGGGTATAGCCAGTATGACTGACAAAGAGAATGGAGTGTTTGCTTATCCTGCAAAATTAAGTATTAATTGGTCTTAGTCCAGTCACTCTGGTAACATATACAACAGCAATTTATTTCTCAGTTCAAGAGGCTAGAATGTTCTAGATCAAAGTACCAGCAGACTCAGAGTCTAGTGAGGGTTCACTTTCTGTTTCATAGATGACCAAATTTCTACTATGCCTGTTCTCCCAGGGTAGAAGTAATATGGGAAATTTTAAAGCATCTTTTGTAAGGTGCTAATCCCACTCACAAGGGTTCCATCCTCATGGTCTAATCACATTCCATACCTGCAACTCCAAATGCCTTCCCATTGGGAATTAGGTTTCAACATATAAATTTGGGGGGTAGGGGCACACAAACATTTAGCCTATAGCAGTAAGATACAATTTATTGTGATCATGCACAAAACACAACCCAAAATTCCACCATAAATGAGCATTGAGATGACATTCTTGCATTTAATTGTCAATAAACTTATTTTTCCTTTCTCTTTTTTTTAAAGTAATGCAAATAATTTTTAATATTTTTATGTAGAGGCATTATCTAATTACAATCATTTAATCACAATAAAATCCCTAACAGATTATTTCCATGTTTAAGTCCACAGATTTTTTTTCTTTCCAACTGCAAGGAAATAAGTGAATTTAAAAATAGTAATTTAGTATAGTTTGTAATTTTTAAATTTAGCAGTTTTCCAATACTAACAGATTAATGACTATTATAAATATGTAAAATGATTTGTTCCATTTGTTTTAATGATTTTAGTTATCTATTTGTATTGCTCTTTCTCCTAATGAAAAAGAAAATAAAATGCCTTGGTCACTAAAACCTACCAGAACAGGGGAGGGTTCTAAAGAAAAGTGATCCTTGATTTATTTTAATCTAATGTTATTAATGTAGGCTAGCTGATCTTTATGGGTTTTTTTTGTTTGTTTGTTTTAGATTTTTATTGTTTTGTTTTCCTTATTAAAGCTACAACTGGTAAAGCCTTTCACCCAAAGAAGTTTCTACAGAAATAAAGGCCATATTACATAAAGGAACAACCAAGGCAGTGATATCAAAATCCAGCAGGATAGATGAGAAGAACAAGAGAAAAGAGCAGGTATAGGGAGGATGAGGGCAGGAACTGGAGCCAGGAGAAAACCACAGATGGGGAGCTTGTGAAAGTAAAGAAACTATCCTGATGACAGCCTTTCTCGACAATTAGGAAAGCTTAACCTACATAAAATCAACTCACTAAAATTATCAAGTCAAAATCTTTAATATTAGTCAAAGAGCAAAAAGAGCAGACACAAAATGCTGTCGTAGGTCAGTCCTTGCTTTCCTTCTGATTAATGTTTTCTGGTATCAGGAACAGCAGGGCAGCCTGGCTGCCTCTACGGTTGTATATGTTATGTTGTTGTATTTCCACACCTCTAGTGTTCTTCTTAATGATTACTTGGAAGAATAAGAGTATTAAAAAGACAAAAAAAAATCAACAAATGTATTTTCATTAACTGGAAAAGTACTTACTGATATAATTAGCTATTTAGTACATGATCTTAGAGAGTGTAAAGGTATGAGATCGAAAGGAAACCTTGTATAGGTAAGGGTAGGATGTTCTTTGATCATCTCTGATCTACCTGTCTATGTTTTAACTTTTTTTTCATTGAGCAAGGGAAGGGAAGTCTAAATTTGCTTAGCAGCACTGAAGTTACTGCCACATACTATAGTTACGATTGGATGAGTAGATGGCACTGGGTTCAGATCAACATGGCAGGATGACTCATGAGCACATCTAGTTTACTTACTGGGTTAATAAAAATAAAGAAGTAAAATCATCAGTGAGAGAATGATGGGTGCTACTCTCAAAACAATCTTCGATGACACAAGTCTAATTACAATTTCCATTTGAACTGTAAGAAACTCCAAGGGGAACTCATCAGACTCATATCCAGAGACAAAATATGCAGCAGTCTTCTCTCGTCTGTAGTTTCACTTTCTGTGGTGACAGTTTTCCACAGTTTAAGAAACTATTGTGAGACACCACATTCATATAACTTTTCTTACAGTACATTGTTGTGATTTTTTATTTTATTATTTAAAGCTGTTTATCCTCCACTGTCTATCATTTATAAATTAAACTCAATTGTAGGTATGTATACATAGGAAAAAAGTATAATAGATATAGAGTTTGGTATTATCCACAGTTTTAGAAATTTACTAGTTAGGAGAGGGGGTTATCGTAATTATGAAAAATATATATAAATAATGTGCATAGAAGTTATGAATAAGTTCGGCTTCCTTAGAACTTAATGTAAAATAAATGTTTGAACAGAGCAGTATCCAAAAGAATCATAGGATTTTAGAGGTATCCACTAAGTTTTCTACACAAATATGTAAAAAAAAACTCATGTTTAAAGTACAACTTATTTAACTTTTATAGCAAAACTTTTTCACTCAACTTAGTACAATTTTTAATAAATTATCAGAAAAAGGAAATCATGGTAAAATTAATTGAGGCGTAATTTTGTTTTAACCTTTCTTAGAACAGAACTTGCAAAATTGTGTGTCATAAACAGCATTCTACTAGAAGATAGATTTTTTTTTCAGCTCCCATTGTTTTTGAATCCTGGTATATTTATAACATGAGAAATTTTACATAAAATATCTATCTATCGGTATTTATCTATCTATCACCAGAAAGCCTCTTTTGATAAAAATCAAACATTTGTTAACATATTCCAACTTGATAATAATCAACTTGAGATGATAGATCATTATAAATAGATCATTATAGATAGATCATGAGTCCTTTGTCCTAAGCGTCCTCTTCTCCCACATGGAGATTATTACTTGCTGGTCACCTTTACTACCTTGAGAAAGGGTGTTAGGGAGTATGCATATTGGTTTCCATTGACCCTTTCTACTTCTTCAGTTGAAGGAGGCAGCAATAATAACTGAAATTTTTAAGAAAATGCATTCTTTTATAATCAAGAAAACATTAAAGTAGCCTTAGTAAATTTAAATGGTTTATTTTACTTTACTTTACTATTTTATTTTATGTTATTATATGACAGAGTCTCACTCTGTTGCCCCTGGCTAGATTGCCATGTGATCATAGCTCACAGCAACCTCAAACTCTCAGGTTCAAGTGATCCTCGGCTTCAGCTTCTTGAGTTGCTGGGACTACAGGCCCACACCACCATGCCTGGCTAGTTTTTCTATTTTAAGTAGGAATGAGGTCTTCCTCTTGCTCAGGTTGGCTCCAACTCCTGAGCTCAAACAAATCATCTTCCTCGGCCTCGAAGAGTGCTAGGATTACAGGCGTGAGCCACTGCACTGGCCCTCAAATGATGCCTTTAAACTTTTCAATAATGTTAAAACAAAGAAAAATCTTCTTTGTCTAACTAGGTTAATCAGACACTTAAATTAACATGGTCTGTTACTAAAAGAAAATTAGAGTTAGTGAAATCTTTACCTTGTAGGAGTAAATGATACATCCATATACAAATTAATTTATAATAAACAGCAGAAATGAAATTATTTTAAACATAAATCATATTCTTAAATTTACATTCAAATCTAGTAAACATTTTATAACTTATGTCAAAAATTAAAATAATCTAATTTCGAAATGTGGATGTATATTTAATTTTTAAATATTGACTATGTTTCTAGCATACATGTTTTATGCCTTTTTACATGAGAAAACTCCAGGGTACATCCAAATAGTTCAGGGCATAAACTACTCTACATAATTGCCATTTCTTAAACTTCTAACATTATTTTCTGCAATTAATTTAAATGCAGATCATCATTAAGATTTCCATACTAGGTGGTACTGTAATACAATTAAAGTCTTACATCCTACTGATGTAAATAAATTTCTTATTTAAATGACCCTGGACTACTGTGATTTCAGGGATGCGAACTATAAATTATACCGAATACTCTTTCAGTTTTACATTTAACTTTTCTCAGCTTCTAATCTGCCTGATATTGTTTTTATTTTGTTTCATTACTAACATGCCTTTTAAAAGTTAAATAATTAATACAAATGTATTAGTACTGTTATTCTGACAAATTTTGTTACTCAGAGTCTTTCAGATTATCTTGTACTTTGAGAAAATGAGATTGCAAAATGCCATGGACACATGTCATGTTCCTGCATCAATTTTTTTCTCTAATTTTTTTTCGGGAATAAGATTTAGAAGAAAGATTATAGCCTTTTAAGTTTGGAATTATGAATCCTTACGCTTATTTATTAAGCTAACATGTTTGGGGATGGGAAAGGGTTCCTTGAATGTCAAGCTGGAAATGTAACAGTACATTAACAAAAATAACTGAAAATTATGATATTTTGGAGCTGATGATTGTGCTTATGTATATGATTGCTCTCAAAATGGTGGAAGGACAGAGTGGGAAAGCGCAGATGCTGGTGTGAAAAGACCTGGTTCTCATGAGCAGGACTTGCTCACAGGGAACATAAGGAAATACTTCACGTACCCTAACCTGGATCTACCTGCTTATAAAATGAACAGAAAAAATACCTGAGAAGTTTGTCAAAATGAATAAATGAAATAATCAGAATGGAAACTTGAAAGTGAACCTTTATATCATTGATTTTTTTCTTATTTTAAAAAAAGAAATTTCTTATTTGAAAAAGAAGTAATTGACTGACATATTGTTTACGTTTCTGTTAGGAATTACAGCCTTTTTGCACTTTTACTGTTGAAAGTTCTGAGTTTACATTCTGGTGGCTAACATCTACTGTGAAGCACTACTACCTCTTTTTAAAAATAAAGCTAAAAAATTATGAGCCCAGAAAATCTATTTATAATAGTAGCTTTATGGGCTGACAACTTAAGAAACCCACGTATCATCTCTTAGTGTCTCCCATTAAGGTATCATTTATAATCTTAATCTGTTGAGGTATTATCAGGATTAGTATTCATTAAATGTTAAAATCCCTTCATTAAATATAAAAACCATGGTGCAAGCATTTTCCCCAATTCACAGTAAGGAATACGCATGGGATTTTTATTATTAAATAAATGCCCTGGAGAATCCAATTTAGTGATATTGTACCAGTTAACTGGCTTAATATAAATTCCATTCTGTAATGTTTCTTGATAGAGAATTGTATATTGCAAAGCGAACAAAGAGAGTTGGGGTAATAAAGCTAGAGTCTGAACAATAGAGCTCAAGATAGTTATCTGCAAAGTAATCTAAGAACAGTAATTTCCTTTATAAGTGATACGGCAGGTATCTGTTTTACCTGACCCTAATGTTTAGAATTAAAACAATAGTGTACAACAAGTTTAAACAGGTTTTAGGCTTTGATAAGTACTACTAATGCATCCACATGTCTGATTACTGTGATATCCACAACTTTACCATTCATAGAAACCTTCAACTCCTTTAAAAAACGTTGAAAACATTAAACATACAACACAGCCATGAAACAGGAGAAACAGTAAGCTAAAAGTAAACTTCGTTTTTTAACCTAGTCAGGTGTGAGAAGGGAATTAAATAATTCTACACATTAGGTGGTTGTAAATAAAAGAAAAATGAACAGCCAAATTTCCTTTAGTGATGATATGAAGGTATAATTATCATATTTATATAAGGAAATGTATTTCGTTTTAGGTTTCAGGGAAGAAAGCTGAAAGCCATACAACTTAACATACTAGCAAGCTTCAAATTGAACACTGCAAACGCAAAAGGTGAAAATTGCTTCATCTCTCAGCCCCAAACAACAATCTCAATTTCTATTTGACGTGCATTGTTGGTGATTTAAAAATGTACAGAGAGAAAAATTCTTAGTCATTATTAGATCGCAAGCATAATTTCAAAAATAATCACCTTAAAGAGCATGTATCTTCACACAAGATAAAAGCTGACATAAGGACAAAATAATATTCAACCTTTGTGGGAACTGGTCTGAAATGAAAGACATTAAGCCGAACATCAAGAGAATACGACTCTAGTTTTATGCTTCCAGTATTCAAGTGATATGTAACAGGTCTCTTGCCTTTTTCATGTCCATCTTCTCACGTGTATGTAATGAGCATGAGAGCTACATCATCTCAATTACTGGTAATTGGGTTGTGGTAATACAGTAATATAATGAGTAATCAAGCAATTAAAAATTAAGAATCTAATACATGTTTGGTTTAAACATTACTGTTATTTACTTGCATGGTGATACATTTGTTAGTGTATCATACAGTCTGTTATTGAAAAGGAGGCTATTTTATTAATGAGTGCTGTTCACATCTTACATTTGATCTCTCCTGAGTGAACAATTGACCCAAAGGTAACAAAACTACTGACTAGACAGAAAATAATCTGCAATGAAATACCCCTAGCCAGTGTTTCAGAGAAAGCAATGAAAGCTAGAAGTGAATGATTGAACTTGCAAATATGGAAGTTCTACTTGTAAACAATGTAGAAATTAAGGAAAGTAAAATCTAGATGAAGGGCTCAGCAGCTAGGGAGCCTGCCATGTACACCAGAGCTGGTGGGTTTGAACTCAGCCTTGGCCTGCCAAACAACAATGACAACTACAAAAAAAAAAAAAAATAGTTGAGCATTGTGGTGGGTGATTGTAGTCCCAGCTACTTGGGAGGCTGAGGCAAGAGACTCAATTGCTTAAGCCCAAGACTTTGAAGTTGTCGTGAACTGTGATGCCACTGCACTCTACCAAGGGCCACATAGTGAGACTCTGTCTTAAAAAAATAAAAAAAACTAGATGAAGAAAAACAAAAGAGAACTTTTAAATAAAAATAGTATGAAAATGAACTTTATGAAAATCAATTTTAATTTTTGTATATATACACACATTCACCTATATGTTTATAGGTATATGAACATATGTATATACATGTGTACATTCACATATATAAATATGTGCATATATGCATAAACATTCCTGTGTATAGTGTGTGTGTGTATGCAGGAATTTGACCTTAGACAATTGTGTTAACTGGTTACACAGTCTCTGTAAATTGAAGTTAGTGCCTCCAGGACTGATGATGGAGTATGAAATTCACAGGATACACAGTAAGAGAGAAAAGACACATATAAACTTGGAGTGAGAAGGACAGGCTGGAATCTATAAACTTTAGTAGGAGCCCACACAGATGGATAGAAACCTGCTTGAGTTCTGCTCACTTCAGTCCTTAGTTGTGCTAAGGTGTCCTACAGAAGCTGGCCTCTTGTTATTGTGGTTATATGCATTCTCCTCTTACCAAGACTCAAGAGAGGAAAAAGAAGAGTCAAAGATAATAAAAGACAGAATGTTTGCAAGTCTGGTACACTACCTCATCCTAAGTCAGTAAATCGATGGATAAACAACAAAATGTATGAGCTACAAAATGGCTGAATCTCCAACAAGAATTTCAGCTGTGACTCACATTGACCAGAAACATGGAGGAAAAAGAATTTTGAGAAATGCTGTGACAGGTAAGCATTTGACAGACCACAAAGTTACAACTTAATAAATGTAAGACACTTCCCACTGTGTTCTTCCAATCCTCTGAATGTATCTTGGGGTTATTATCATAAATTTTACTTCTTATTATGCTTTAAGTCATAAAATTTTTAGTTATTTTTGCTTTCAATCATCAAATTGACTTTTTACTTCAAAGTCTTTATAACTCAGATAAATGGTTTGTGCTTATTCTAATCATTTTGACGATTTCCATTCTTTCATGTTGATGTAAATTTCCATGAAGTGCCATTTTACTTCTTTCAAAATTATTTCCTTTGACATGTTTTGTGGTAAAACTCTTTTTTTTTTTTTTTTTGAGATGGAGCCTCAAGCTATCCCCCTGGTAAAACTCTTGACTTTTGTTTCTCTGAAAAAAATCATCTTAGCTTTGATTTGTATTGCAATAAATTTTGCTAGCTTTTATTTATCTGATAAAAACATTGTTACTTTATATTTAATTGTAAAATATATTTTTGCATATAAAATGATTCTACATTGACATTATAACATATTTTACAGTGTCTTTCCATAAGGCTTGCATAGTTCTGTTCAGGAGACTCCTTCCATTTTCATTTCTGTTCCTCCAAAGGTAATGTAGTTACAAAAGGTAGATAGAGGGATCAAAAAAGATAGATATTGGCAGTGCCTATAGCTGACTGGGTAGGGCGACTGGCCACATACACCCAGGCAGACAGGTTCAAACCCAGCCCAGGCCTCCTAAACAACAATGAAAACTGCAGCAAAAAAAATTGCCGGGTGTTACAGCAGCTGCCTGTAGTCCCAGCCACTTGAGAGGCTGAGGCAAGAGAATTGCTTAAGACCAAGAGTTAGAGGTTGCTGTCAGCTGTGACGCCATGGCACTCTACTAAAGGCAACATAGACTCTGTCTCCAAAAAAAAAAAAAAAAGATCAATATATATAAATATAGATTTATTTTCTAGAAGTGCTAATGATCAGGACATGTGCATGTGTATTTATGCATATATATGAATATAGTGAAACAGGATGATTTTAGTTGGAGGTAGATTGTAGTAAGTTAGTCGTATTTAGTAAATCTCAGAAAGGCCACTAAATAACTGACTTAATGAAATAAAGTTAATAAGCCAAAAGAGTAATTAAACAAAGTTATTTCATATCAAAAAGAAAAAGAGGGAACAAAGAGTAGATAGGAAGAGAATAAAACAAATAGATGCCAGATAATAAAACAAACATACTGATCATTACATTATATGTAAATGGTCTAAAATTTCTGACTAAAGGCAAGGATAATCAAATTATCAGGTTATTAAATATAAAATGTTCAATTTTAAGTTTGACAGTTGTTTTCTCAGACATTTCACTTTGAAACTTTTTAAAAATTATTATTATGAAGGTACATCCTTATTCTTTCAAATACACATTTTGGCTTTTGTTTATCTTTCAATTTTTTAGAGCATTTTTTGTGAAACCATGAATAAATCATAATTTGTGTTATTTCTTAATGTGAGTTCCATCATGAAAGCAATGCAATACAGACAGCATAAAGTATCACTAAGGTGTTTGGGAAGGATGTGGCTAATGAACACAGAATACATCAATACTTGAGAAGTTCCATTCTGGTGATGTTAATCTTGAAAATTAGGCATGTGGGCAACCTGAGACCAATTAGAGTAATGATGAATGGAAAGCTGTAGTGGAAGTGAATCCATCTCAATTTATATGCTTACATGTAATTAGCAGCAGGGTTTAACATTCTATTCCAGCAATATTTGACCATTCAAAATAAAGCAGCAAGGCCAAACAGCTAGATAAATGGGTTCCTAATGAACTAAATGAATGTCATAAGAGAAATTATTTCAGAATTTGCCCTTTTTGGCTGTCATAACATGAAAATGAACCATTTTTATATCATACTGTTACATGTGATGAAAAATGGATTCTTTTTGATAATCAAAAGCATTTGACACAAGGCTTAGATAAAGATGAACTGCTGAAATACAGTCAAAAGCCAAACATGCATTAAGAAAGAGAGAGGGAAGGGAAGAGAAGAGAGAAGGAAAGGGGAAGGGAAAGGAAAGGAAACCATTGGTGTCTGTCTGGTGGCCAGAATTATCCATTATGCCTTCATGAAAACCTGGTCAATTAATTTCAGTGGATATGTACTACAACCAATTGGATGAAATGATGAAGATGCTTGTGATTAAACTGCTGAAAGTGGTGAATAGAGACAGGCAATCTTCTTGGAAGATAAAGGTAGAGCGCATGCCACACAAACAATGCTGCTCTAACTACAGAAGCTGCACTCATCCGCCCTATTTACCAGAACTTGCACCAATTGACTATAGTTCTTCTGGGCTTTGGACTATTTCTTACAAGGAAAAGTATTCAACTCTCAGCAAACTGTGGAAAATAACTCTCATGATTTCATTGTCACTTGCTCGCCTGGCTGCTTCACTGCTGGCATAAACAAGCTACAATAAAGATGGCAAAACTGTGTCGACAGTTTAGTGCCTACTTTAATTAATTGTACTGCTTCCTTATATGAGATACAATAAACTTTTTAATAGAAATCAGACATTTCATATTTAATGACCTTTTGAAGATAAAATAAAGCCAAAAGCCACGGCCCTAGCGAGGAAAAAAATGTTTTTGGTATAATGTATTAAATATTTACTGTATAATGAGCACATCTCTTACAATATGTAAGATACTTTCATGTGTAATAAATTATTAATATGGATGTTTCAACTAAGACTTTAAAACAATGTATTAGATATAAATTTGATAACAATACTAGATACCCATATGAGATGCTAGATAGGCCACATGTGAAAAAGGATGATATTCTGTGTAAAGGTACAGATATGCAAGTCACAGTTGTTTACAGAGTATTTTGCTTGGTGGAAATCATGTCTTCCTTGTTGGTAAATATGTTTTTTATTGCTCTACCCTTTATGGCCTGCTTAAATAAGATGTTCAAAAATAAGCTGGATAATTCTTAAATAACTTATATATACAGAGCTTAACTAATCAATAAAGAATATTGAGAGAGACATATTTGAGGACATTTTCTTTAGCAAGACCTATGCCTTAGTTACCAAAACAGGAGAAGAACAGGGTGAGCTAACATTTAATACCATGGTTCTCCTAAGGTCATTTTATGTCAAGGAGACACTTGGCAATTATTAGAAACATTTTGATCATTGTGACTCAGGCAGGGGTGTATGCTGATAACATCTAATGGGTGGACTACAGATGTACAGTTCAACATTCCACGTTCCTCAGGATAAACCTCCTTCCTTGAACAACTTATCAAGTCCAAAATATTAATTATGCTGACGTTTAGAACTCTATAAATACCCAGTCTAAAAGAGACTTTCACAAAATCACTAGAAATGCTTAAAATCTGTTTCTAACATTTTTAGAATGTAAGAAATATTCTATATATTCTATATATTCTCTACATATTCTATCTGAATATACTATAAATTACTCATGAAAAAAACAACCTAATGAGAAAAGATCCATCTGAAGCTTTCTGTGGGGATAGAAGAATGGCTATAATTTGAAAAGTTACTGCATCTGAGAGTCTTTTTGGAAAAAATGTTCATGTGTTTCCTGCAGAGTAGCTGTGTATCTTATATACACAGAAAAGGCACTTTTAGATTATTTTAGATCCAGCCTGAGAAGACAGCCTGGAGGAGGAATTTGGCCTCAGCAAAATGACAAGAGAGAGAACGCTAAAGTCACCCACTTAGCAGTCACTTTTAGGGAGACATCTGAAGCAGCAGGAGTGAGGCTGACTCAGATTAACCCACATAGGTCCCTCAGGAGATGTCTGGTCTAACATCTTCTCAGGGCAATTCTCATTAGTGCCTATCAGGCACCACCTTCCTGTGCCTTGTCCTCTTCCCCTTTCTCATCACCTGGGTGCTGTGAGATCAGGGAGTACCGTTGAGAAGCTGAAGGAGGAAGAATAGATGTGCAAGTGGCGGAAAGGCTTTTTGGACTACATCTCCAACTCTTTGAGTGAATCCTTCATTTCTAACAGATCAGGCTGGGACAAGGGGAAATGTACAAATTTAACTGAACTTTAATTTTTTTATTAAATCATAGCTGTGTACATTAATACTATCATGGGGTACACAGTGCTGTTTCTATATACAATTTGAAATGCTTTCATCCAACTGGTTAACATAGCCTTCATGTCATTTTCTTAATTATTGTGTTAAGACATTTATATTCTACATTTAGAGAGATTCACATGCTCCCTAATAGGATGAACTATAGGCGTGATCCCACCAATCACCCTGCCTCCACCCATCCTCCCGCTCCCCTCCTCTCCCTCTCCCCTTTCCCCATATTCTTGGGCTAAAATTGGAAAATATTCTTCTTGCAAAGTATCTCAAGAATGGAAGAAAAAGTATCCGATGTACTCAGCCCTACTATTAAACTAATTTATAGCATTCATAGGAAAACTATAACCCAATTGAAGTTTAAATCTTAAAAAATTATAAAGGATTGGACATTTCAATTCCTGGCCTCAGGACATTTTGTAATCCAGGTCTGAGAAAAACACTAAAATTGAGGTGTTTTATCAGGGTTGGAGACTGAGTGTCCTTATTGAATAAGTGTAAAGAGGGAATGGCAGGGAAGAAACAATTTTATTTGTTTATAATCATATCTTGCAATTAATGTTTTGGCAATATAAATGTGGCATCATGTGGAGAGAGAAATTACTCATTGTTACAAATGTAGGAATTTAGAAGTTCTATAGTCTATGGTTCACTATAAAAATCTTAACATTTTTAATAAAACTTATTTAATTTAATAAGAAAGATGGGTGGGAAAACAAAACAATTTGGTAATTTATGCAAGACCCTGGTAATTATTAAATGCTCAATCAAGACTATAATCTAAATTTTCTGATTCTAATCACTTATATTTAAATAATTTTTAAAAATGTTTTGACATTTTGAGGAACTAAACTATGGCATACTTCCATTGACTCTATGCTTATTATGTCTTTAAAAATTTCTAATAAGTATGTTTTTATACATTAGTATTTTCCCAAGGTTAATCATAATTTTATTCCCCTAACCCTTTGATTGATCAAACACTTTGTGCTAAGAGTCATATATCACTCAAGAGACATGCCCAGATTAGTACTGGTACCAGATGGAATTTCCACTCCTTTATAGCCAACTTTCTGAAGGTAATCAACACAAAAAGACCTTTGCAGGAGCTGGCGTGACTTTGTTTTGATAAAGTATAAATCTGAATTCACTACATAAACAAATCCCATATTTTCTACTAGGTAGCAAATTACTGTTTTTGATCTCTGCAATGGTAAATATGCTTACCAAAACAACAGCTTTCATTGTTATTTCTGTCGAAGTGGCAGCCTTTATTTTTAATTTAAACTTTTCCCTCAGTAACAATTCTGTTTTTTTTTTTTCCCTTGTGATCTAGACAAACAGATGCATAGAAGGAAAAATGCTTGGTTTTTGGTGTCATTGTGAATTCTATTATTTCCCCATGTGATGCAAAAAGCCCTCCAAAATGACACCAGTAAAACCATTGACAGGTGGCCTAAGGACCACAAGGAAACCTTGGTGTGTTCACTATTTGTTTAGTAGTCTTGAGCAAAGTTTGAAGACTGCATGATATTACAGAACAGAATCAACCATTAAAGAATACCACATTTTAACCTGTTTGCATTACATTAATTAACCCACATATTCCACCGGGAAAAAAAAAATCACTTTCCTTTGTTTTACGATTCTTGTTAAACACCACTGAAAATGCAATTTTAAGTTAGACTTGTCTCATGTTACTATACTGATCATGACATATATCATAAAATAGCAACTAATTAAAATGATTAAAAACAGATAATTTTCCAGAGCCCAATAATTCCCATTCTCTGTGGAAGTAAGATTATTTTTCTTTATTATCTAAGATAAAGAATTCAAAGTACAGGAATCGGACATTTCTGTTTCCAAAACAATAGAATCAATTGTTTTGCGTAATAATCATGAGTCAGATCAAAACCCTTGAAAAAATGTTTCTTGTAGTATATATCAAGATAAATACTGGTATAGAAGTGGGCTGACATTTTCCAGATGTATTAATATTTTATTTTTATCTTACTTTTCTTGTACATTGTATTCCTTTTCACTTCATCTAGAGAATACATAACAAAAGCTTTCCTTTTCATGAAAGTAAATGCAGGTAAAATTGCAAAGTCAAGCAGGCGTCCCTATATCTTTCTGTAATTTCCCTTCTAGGTGTTTGGGCTGTTGGTGCAGCCTTATCTTTTTTCTATCCCTTTACTCTCCAGATTTTGAATTTCCTTGATAAATGCAAAGAAGGAACAATGTACACAAGTGAAGAGCTTTGCTGGAGGAAAAGCAATTTCAAATTTCGGAGAGCAAGAATCACAATATGGTCATCTCCAAGGTCAATGCAGGTTACACTTGAATGAAGGAGGCTTATAACACTTTTTTGTTTAATCTTAAATTATTGAAGAATGATACGCTATCGCCTATTTTCCTTAAAACGAAGAACTTTACAATTTTTTTTTTACTTTTAATATTTGGTGATAGAAAAATATATGTTTCTATTTTCAGTATAGAAAAAAATCATAATGATAAGTTCGGCTGATACAAGACACCAGTGTTAAGGAATTCTTAAAGAAATATAGAAGAAGTATATTTGCAGTAGAATTCATATGGTTCTTATTTAAAAATTTTTGCTTAATTGAAAATTGGCAAAATATAGTTGATATAATTATGGGGTTCAAAGTTACGTTATGAATACAATGTGGGATAATTAAATTAAGCTAATTAACATTTCCATTATCTCAAATTCTGGTAATTTTTTGTGTGGAAAACATTTGACATTTACTGTCTTCTTTTTTAAGGGGGCAACCTTCATTCATATCAAACATCTGTATGAGGTTGGTTCACTTGAGAGTCTGTTCTACAGAAGCAGAAATACAGATTTTAAAAATAGAAAAAAAATTTTTTTTAAAATTCTTTAAAGGAAAAAAAAAAACCCTCAGTTCTAAACCCTATATCCCTCTCAAGGCCAAGTATCTACGTGTATGTTGGTGTGGGCGTACATATGTGTATGTATATTGAGCCTTCGTGTGTATGTGTAATCACATTTAATCACATTTAGTACACAGCTAAAATTTTTCAGCTCCTGGTATTGAAAGTGAATTTTGAAAATAACACAGATTAAATTATGAAATCATGACTATTATAAGCAATTCAGCTTTACCCAACTGACTACTAGCTAACTAATATTGTATAATTTACTGAGTGCACAGCTGCCTAGCTCTTAAATAAGCAGTGTACGTATGCATTTTATCCTTCCACAATTCATCTACTGTCAACTTTCTAGGATTAGCTAAGACAAAATGACTAGGTGAGATGAATACTGGCACAGGCAAGTTCTGTATAGAAGGAATGAAAGCAAGGCGGGCTGTTTGCATCTTGTTTTCCTGTCACCGTAAATGTGTATTGCCATATGCAGGAAATTTCATGCCATATGCACAACTAACACAGAACTTCAGCACTTCTGAATTAATTTAATGTTCAATTATGACATTAATGCAGCAAATTTTATGAAAAGACATGACTTGATTCATTGTCTCATTTCTGCTTCATGTGAAGATTGTGATACTAGAAAAATCTGTGCCATATAGACTTTGGTGGCTTTCCTGTTGCCAGATGTCCACTTGTATTTTTAACCATTTATTGGAGACAGACAGAGAGAGAGAGAGAGAGAGAGAGAGAGAGAGAGAAGTGAATAAATCATAATTATACAGTTATGTATACAAATGAATGCCTGCCTAACCAGTACCTAGATAAGGTACTGGATATTTCTCAGTTCCTATTAGATCCTCTGCTGTGCCTCTTTCTAGTTTACTTCTACTTTATAGGTAACCAATACTCTGATTTCCAAATCCATGGAGTACTCTTCAAATAGAGCATGCATATTTAGTGACTGATTTTCTCATTCAATATTTCATCTGTGAGAATCATCTATGCTGTAGTATGTTGGAGTCACCTGTTCATTACTATTGCTACAGGATATTTCCTTACATGAGTGCATCAACATTTATTTACGAATTTTTCCTCCATTGAACATCTGTAATTCTTAATGTGTGACTATTACCAATAGCTCGTGTGTTTTAAGGAACACATTTATGCACTTCCTTTAGGTAAAAAGAGTAGGATTTCTAGATGTTTGGTATTATAACTCCTTCTCTCTTTCACCATCTATTGCTTTCTAGTGTTTAGTTTCCCAAATTCATAGGATTACATTGACTACTTTAGACTCCCAAAGCAGTATTAAGTACCCATTTCTCAATATTATTTGTAATACTGTTTCTAAAATTACCTTCTGTACTTATCCATTCTAGTGGGTATGTAGCTTAATTTCAAGAGTTCCTTTATTAGTCCTAATGACTAATAAAGTTGGGCAGCATGTCCTAATACTGCTCATTGGTCACATTCTCTGGCTGAGTGTAGATCAGAGCATTCATGAGTTTTTGCTCATGTATATGTGTACACATTAAGTAGTACTGCGTTATTTATACTTTCAAAATTTCACGAAAATATGCCAACTTTTATGACAACTTGATTAAAGAATTAAACATAAGCAACAGATTTTAGTAAATTTGCAAGGCAGTCTACTCTTATTAAAAAGTTCACTCAAATATTAGAAATTACTTCCAGTTTAACTTTTTCTTTGATTCAAGTATTTTAACAAGGTTGAACCAGAGTACCTCAGAAAACCTGCTTATCAACAGAGTAAATTTATAGCCAAAATGACATTTAATTTTCAATTCAATTTTTCATTTTCTTCATAATAATTTCGATCATTGAAGTGTACACCAGACAATTTTCAGGAAACAAGACACAAAGCAATACACAAATACGGCAAGTTCTCGTTATAAAGAGAAAAATCAATCTGATTCAATTAGTATTACAACTCTTATTCTTGTTTGTTTGTGTCTTAATCATAAATAGATAGAAGGCATCCTAATCCCTCCAAAACTCTCTTGATGCCATTGTAAAGCACATATCTGAGTTGAAGGACTGAGGTCCTTCTCAGGGAATAATTTTCTTAAGTTGTAAGTCATGCATCTTTTTCCATAGTCCCAAGTAATTTATTTGATTGGTGGGAGGAGAGTAGATGTAAGGGAGGTTAAGAATGCAATGGCTTGAATCCTCCTTGATTTTCTGGGAGCAAATCATTTCTGATGGTTTGTGACCATGAAGTATGTCTAGTTCAGAGAAGGAAAAGGCTTTCTTTGTCTCTACTACCTTCTGTTTGAAAAGCCTGTCTTTCAACTAAATGTAACCTGTCCCCAGTACTGAACTCCATTCTAAGAAAGGAAACACATTCAGCTGAAAGAAAATAAGTACAGGAAGAATTAAAACAGATTTCTCTGTGACATACCCAACAGCAAGGTTAGTCTCAGCTTTTCTGGGTCATTAAAGTTAATTAGTCTTGCCCTAGCAACTAGCTACTTTGACAGCTATGCTTTTGGAGATGATGTAAAATGGAAAAAGTAGAATATGTTAAAGGCAAAGAGAAATCATTTTCTCTTTAGAAGTTATAAATTAGTTTATTGATTTTACATATCTGTTTGATTTCTTTTCTCTCTTTCTCTCTCTCTATTTATTTATTTATTTTTTACATCATTAGTGTTATTAGAATGTGCCTTAGTACAGGTGCTGGGGCTTGTCCATGGTGCTCTTAATGTACAAAGCCTGGACATTCTGCCAATTTTTCTTAAGCAACAACACCAAGAAGTTCCCAGCCAGATGGATGTTGTATACTAGCTTATCATGTGTCATCTTCACATGACCAACAGCCACAGCCAGACATGGAACCTCCTTCATCTGGAACTCGATTGTGTACTTCACCTCATCAACCTTGGCCACCATGTTGTCATTGTGTATCAGCAGGGAAGGAGACTTGCCACCCTCATTTAGACCAGGGCCAGTGAATTCCTTTGTGACTGAAATAGAGGGATGGATTCTTTTACAGGCCATTCCCAAAAAAAGCTCTCGAATCCCATACATGTTTTAATAAAGTACACCTTATTTTGATTTCACTGTTTTGTTCCTAGCTCAGTTTTGGCTGGTTTTCTATGATGAGAAATGTCCTAAGAAGACCATGTCAGTTTCTGTATTAGTCAAACTGATAAACCTTTGTGCAAATTTCTAAAAGCAAATAAAATATCTTTTTTAGTGCATAATATTTCTCCAGAACAGAGAGGAAATCAATCACTGCAGGCTTCTGCCCTAGTGCCTGGTTGTTATTTCAGAAATGCCAGTAGACAGAGATGAGTTGATACACAGTTTTTTAATTTAAAAATTACTTGTGGAAAATAAGGCAAAGACAACAACCGTGACGGTTTCCAGAGATGATTTGTAGGTGCTCTTGATTGGCAACCCCTGCTGTATGCACTATGTTCAACCACATAGAAATGTATAATCCACATAAAACAATGGATTTGTTGTGAGAAAGAATAGTGTCAAGGCAGAAGTTACCATAAATAAATGTACTTTCCAGCTACCTTTCACCCAGCTGTTCCCCAAGTCTTCCTGCACAGAAATACTATAAATGTCATTCAGTGTAGTTTGGACAAATCTAAAAGGTTTTATAAGAGTTGGCTTTCAGTATATAAAAGCAAAAATATTAAAAATTTAAGGCATAAATTTATACTGACAAGAGCTTGCTTGGTAGTTCTTTCCATGTGGCCAAGCATAGTAAATGAAGTTAATTGAGAAAAGTCAAAGATAATACAGCATATTCTCTAGTTCTTGAAGAGTACTCCTAAACCTCTTGGGCTACATGAGAAGTAAATGGAATTAGAAAGACTGAGAGATTTGCAGTAATCTGAAAGCACAGAGGACATGTGCTAATTTCTGAGGTGCAGTGTGGAATAGTTACAGAGTCCACACTTCCCTAGGAGTTGGATGCAGAAAGGATTTTGTGGTAAGGTATGTGTCCGTGGGCCTGAAACAGGCCATAAATCTCTTACTGGCCTTGCACGCGACTGAAGAAGTGCTAGCTAGATTTTAGTATGATGCTTTGAAAACCATGGTAATTTTTTGAAAGAGATAAAGTCAATGAGTCCAAAAGATTCATGGACTTAACAAGAAAAAACTGGAACAAAATACAGTATGATATGCAGGACCAAAATGATATAAATATACACACATCTCAGCAGATGCTACATCACTTAGCTAATTGCCATATAGTAAACCACCGTTAAACTTTTGTGATTAAAGCAATGGGAATCAATTTCTCAAAGATCTGTAGGTTGGCTAAGGGTTCTGCTAGTTTGGTCTATGTTTATATGATCTTGGTTAGCACTATTCATGAATATGCCTTCAGCTAGATGTTTGGATGAAAACTGGCCAGAATAGCCTACAGTCACCTGACTTAGGATGACCTTGCTTTTGTTCTTGGGTCTTTGGACATCCTTCATTCATCTAATGATCTATTATAAAAACAAGGGTTTATGTCCTGGTCATTTTAGGCTGCTGTGACAAGTTACCATGGATCAGGTGGCTTAGAATACATGGTTTATTATAGTTCTGGAGGCTGGGAAGTCCAAGATCAAGGTGCCAGTAATCCTATGTCTGGTGAGGCCATGTTTTCTGGTATATATTCATATAGTTCAGAGCAGAAAGAGGTAACAAGCTCTCTTGTGTCTCTTTTTAGAGGGCACTAATTATGGTTCCATCCTTATGATCTTCTAAATCCTCTTCAATAAATGCCAGCATATGAGAGATTAAAGTTTTGACATATAAATTTTTGGAGAACATGCACATTTAGTGTACTAAATGTGTATAATTCTACTTCTAGCCAACCTAAATTTATGCCCTCTCACATGTAAAATAGATTTATTCTGTTCCATTATCCCCCAAAGTCTGAACTTATTCCAACATTAACTCTAAAGTCCAAAGTCTCACCCAAATATCAATATGAAAAATAAATGTTTGTTGGCTAGGCTCCCAGTCTATGGTATTCTATTATAGCAACCCAAACTGACTAAGCTAGAGATTGGTAAGAAAAAGAGTGGGGCTCCTATAACAAATTTCTGAAAATGGGAAAGTGGCTTTGGAATTATGTAACGGGTGGAGGTTGGAAGAATTTTCAGGTTCATATCAGAAAAAGCTGACATTGCCATAAGAGGGTTTTAAAAGATGATTACTGTCAGGGCTCAGAAAGAAAAGAAGAAAGCTGTAAGGAAAGTGTCTGCTTAGAAAATACATAATTGTGTATAGAATTGTGTAAATATGAACATTAAGGGCAATTGTGATGAGGTCTCAGCTGGAAATGAGAAGCACATTACCGAATGATGGAGTAGTGGTAATCCTTGTTATAAAGTGGCAAAGAATGTGTTGGACTTGTGTTTATGTTCTAATGTTCTATGGGAGATAGAATTTGCTAGTAAGAGAGCTGGTTCTTTAGCTGAGATTTCCAAACACTGTTAAAAGAACAATTTGATTCCTCATGATTGCTTACAATAAAATATAAAAAGAGGGATGTGAATTGAAGATGGATATACTAAGCAAAAAAAAAAAAAAAAGTCCAGAACTTAAAGATTCAGAATATTTTCGTGTCCATAATACAAAAACTAAAAAAGCTTATACAAAATAGAACACGAAAAATATGAGACTGTTCATTTGATGTGGCACTTAGTGTGAGCATGAATTGTGGTACTAATCAGCCATTTCAATAGAATCCAGGAATAATCCTGAGCTCATACCAGCAAGAACACTGCCAGGTGGGATGAAGGAAATAGAGAAAATGGGAGAGATGAAGAAAGGCTATGAATGTGAACTGTCCTTCAAAAAAAGGAAAGAAGGGCTGCAAAAATGATTCAAGGATCATCAGAGCCAGGCTTAGGTTTCTTCCAGACAGACAGTCTCCAACAGAAGCCCTGGGAGTGGGGCTGCCAGGCCACATCCTGGGGGCACAACTCCCACCATGCATGGGCAGGGCCCCAGTAGAGAACTGTAGCCTCAGCAGTGTCCCTGGAGTAACCCTGCTGGAGTAACACTGCTCCCTCAGTGGATCAGGAACACAGAGTATCAAACCACGGAGGATTAGCCTTGAGTCTTAAGATCTCATCAAGTTTGGCTTATTAGGTTTTAGATTTGATTGGGACCTGTTATCCCTTTCTTTCTATTTCTTCCTTCTGAAAAGGGAAAGTCTATCTTATGCTTATTTCACCATTGTATTTTGGAAGCATATAACTTTTTGTCTGTTTACACAGGTTTACAACTGGGAAAGAATATTGACTCAAGATGATTCTCATTCATACCTGATTTAAATGGTATTTAGATCTGACTTTAATGCTGAAAGGAGTTAGGACTGGAGCTTTGGGATAGAATGAATATAATGTGCATTTGAGAAATACTTGAACCTTGAAAGATCAAGGTGAAATTCTAGGAACTTCCCAGCTTCCAGAACCATGAGAAATAAATTTTAAGTCTTTGATATTCTATTATAGCAGGTAGAATTGACTAAGAAAATATATTCAAGAAATATACTTTATATTCTCTAATCTAAATGACATAAAATCTATACAAATATTTAAAAATCACATTTCCATGATCTAAACTTTCATTTGTTATTTTTCATTTGATATATGATGACAATAGCTAATACACCAATAGTATAGAGAAAGAGAGAGAGGACAGAGAGAGAGAGCTTTTTTCCCGACTTGGGTTATTTTTATCTACCAGGAGCTTTGGTGTTTTTGTTTTCTTCTCTGTAAAATAAATCCTGTCTTACCACTGATCTGTGGTCTATGGCTTCATTCTTCACATCACCGAGATCAAGAACCTACTAAAGATGAAATTCCGGTGTCACTTTTATTTTAATTTCTCTGTGTTTTTGTACTTAATTCATATCTTTTTCTATGATACTTACTCATCTCTTGAATTTTGCCTTATGTTCACTTGATCCATTATTTCTCTTTAACTCTATGGAATAACTGAGTATTTCTTAATTGTTTCATATTTTGTCTACGATTGGTTTACTAGCTATTGTTATCATATATCTTAATTCTCCATGTTGCAAATACCATAATGTCTTTCAAATATTTCTGCATTAAATAGTTGTCATTTTAAGAAACTAAAGCTCAAGAAAACTATAATTTGTACTTAAATACTTATCTTTTGTAGCTCCCTTTGCTCCTTATTTAGATCTCAGTTTTAACTGATCACATTTTCTTTCTGTAGTTTATTATTTCTTACAGTGCCTAATTGTTGGTGGATAATTTGTTCATCTGTTGTTGTTTCAAAAAGCTTTTTCTATGTTCATCTGATGACTAATTCATGGTTTAAAGACCCAAGTACCTTGTTGCCATTTGGAGAAAATTTAACAGCTATTGCTCCTCAAGAAAACCCTTGGCTGAGGAGCTTATGACCATCCTGCTGTGCCTGCTCCACTTCACCCCTTCTCTGCTGACTTACATTTTTGTCTTGCTGTACAGTTTTTGATCATAGGCAAACGTCCAATAACTTTCTCTTAACAGCTTGTGTTGTCTAAGAAATTTAGACAATTTAAGAGAATGATTTAAGCAAACTGCCAATGCTAATGAAGATTTGGTATTCAAACAAAGTAGATTCATAGATGCATTCATGAAACAATCATAAATAGCCACAAACACACACAAGTATTTACACTTGTATATTTGTATGTAAATGAATGTGTCCTTCTGTATGCCAAAGATTGTTTAATTTCAATAAATTTTTGGTTTATATTAGACTTAATCCAGCTAATCCTTATCAGAAGAAAGAGGTATTAATCTTTGTGTATAGTCTTGATTAAAAAACTGACAAAAAATTAAAATAAAAATCTCTGCCAAAGCTTACTTTTATGATTATTTTGAATTTTGAGGCTTTCGTTCTTTCCTTAACAAAAATGCCTTCCAAACTTGTTCATTATTCAAGATTTCCTTTAATTTCTATGCTAGTTTTGATGATCCAGTGCCTTAGATACAATCTTAAATTATAGATGTAATATTCTGCTAGAATTCTAAGCGTGATGGAATGAATTCTTTGGCCACTCAATACTTCTCATAGGAGAGTTGATACTCATCCTTAGGATGCTCCAGGATAATTTTTGATTGTTATTCAATTATATTTAAGCATTGGGATGGCCATAAACCTATTTTATTTAGTTGTCTCTAATAAACTTATTAAGAAAGTTTAATTTATATGGCCATAAAAATATTTCATTTATTTATACTTAATAATCTTTATGGGAATGCTTAATTTCCACTAATGCCCATAACTATCACAATCCTATATATGCTTACAAAGTATGTATATATTAATTTTACATTTGTTAATCAGAATTGCAATTAATCTAGAATAAACTGTCAGCACGTTAATTAGACTCATTAATGTTACCACTTTTTGTTCATTTCTACTCTGAATGTTATAATCATTTCATAATTATGTTAAGACTGCTAAATCATAAGTATTATATTAAATGTTTATGAGAAATTTATGATTAGCTTTATAGTACTTAAAATATTCCTCCAAAGAAGGAAGAAACTGAAGTCTAAGAGATTAATTAGGAGCTACTTAATTAGTCAAAAGGTCAGGGGGAAGATAAACAACAAATGATCAGTTAAAAATACCTATGAATGCTGTACTTTCTATTAATAATTTATGGGTTTCACAGACTCTTCTTTAACATTCAATTATTTACAGGATGTTGAATGGGTCATTGTACAACAAAGTCATAGGACATTATATACTAACTTGATATAAGGTTTTACTAAGGCAACTCTGATCACACAAAAGATCCAGAGGATGGGCCACATGAAATATAGGAAAATATTTCTAAAATGATAAGATATTGGGATTTTTTTTTGACAGTCTTACTATGTCACTCTTGTTAGATATGGCATCACAGCTCACAGCAACCTCAAACTTCTGAGCTGAAGTGATTTTCTTGCATAAGCCTCCCAAGTAGCTGGGACTACAGGAGCTCGCCACAGTGCCCGGCTATTTTGTTGTTGTTTTCATTGTTGTTTAGCAGGCTCAGGCCAGGTTCAAAGTTGCTAGCCTGGGTGTATGTGGCTGGTGCGGTAACCACTGAGCTATGGGCTCCAAGCAAAGATACTGGAATTTCATAAAGAGACGAATCAAGCTCTCACTGGACACCACAGTTGCTTCAAATGATTTTCTTTCCTGCTTATGTGTTAAATCCTTATCCATAAATTATTATATTTTGCCATACATCATATGCACTTTCTGCCCAAATTTTTGCAGGAAAAATAAGGATGCACGTTATATGTGGGTAGTACTAATTTCATAGCTATACAAATGTTAATTCTTGTATTTACTGTTATATGCTAAAAGTATAACTCAAAAAGCATTAACAATAATAATATGCAAAGTAATACTCTAGAATATGGTAATTATGTCCCCCTCTGTGCAAACCCCTCCGCTCCCCAACTGCCCCTTCACCAGGCAGGCACTGCAGTTGCAGGGGTCTCCATCCCACCAGCACCTTACACCTATGCATAAATTGACTGAATATATTAATACACGAGAAGCAGAAAATCTTACCAAATACTGTTTGTTCATCAAGCATAGTCAATAGCATGAGGCTTTTGATGACAAAAATGAGTTCTTGTTGTCAGTAATCATTTAATATATTTCTAAAAACCCGAATGAGGCAGAAAGTAGTAGAGTTTCAATTTATATGCTTTATAAATTAAAGAAGAAGCAATAAGAGATATGACTTACAGGCAAGTGAAAGTGAAGAGAAAGATAAGTTTACTTTAGTATAATTTCAATGAACTTTTATTATTTCAATCACTATTTCAGTGACAAATAAATATAAAATCATGTTTAAGAAACTCTTGGTTAGCTGATAAGTAATAAACAATGAGTACCTCCTATTTGCAATTATACTCTAATATATAACATGGCCAGAATCCTAACTTCCAGTATGTTTCTCTTATTGGAGATGAAATTATATATATTTATGTTGTAGAGAAGACATTATATGAATCAAGAAATGACAAAGCAAAACATCGTGAGAGGTAGAGAACACCATTACTTCCTACTAGGAAAGAATTGATAGGAAAAATGGTCTTGGGTTCCAGAAGGTGAGTAGAATTTAAATATTAAGGATTCTAAGAGTTTATTTGAGTAGAAATAACCAAAAATGCTAAAGTAATTATAACAATTTCTTGCATTTTATGGTGTTTAGGATTTACCAAGCAAAAAGTTTAATGCATGAAACAATCTTTCGAATGCTATAATAGCAGGCTCATAGATGTTTGGTAAAGGCAAAAATTTTGTCTATATTTTATTTCACACAGAGGTGTAAATAATGTATTTACAGAAATTTCCCTTTTGTAAATTGCACAAGATGTGCTCTTAGCATAAAAAATATACAAACTAGGACAAAAGTCAAAATATGGACACAATGGCACTGTTTCCTACATTAAAGAATTTGTTGAGTTCAATTTATTTCCTGATTATAAAAGCGTTCTTGAATAAGTAGTATAATCTCACTGTTTAAGTAGCTAATGATCCCCTAACACCAGGGAACCATGAGGGTCATTTGCATGGTGACAGATCAAATGGAGGATGCCAAGAATATTTATAATAAATGCCATTCTTAATCAGTAGTTACTGTTGCACTGTTCCAAAGTGAGATATAAGAAATAAGCACAGAAAGTTAAGTTTAATGAGAAACGTGTCTTCTGTAGGTGTACTTTACAAAGTGACACTGTATTTGTTTTCCTCCAGGTAAAATATTACTGCTGGTAAAACAAATTAATAAAATGAAACAAATATTTGAAACATTTTTCTAATGGACATAAAAAATATTGATTAGAGTATCTGAGAACAGGTTTGTACCACAGTTAAATGCTTTTTAATTTTAAAGCCTGTATCAAAGCATCATACATATCCTATGTATACATACAAATATTATTATACCATAATATTAAAAAATAAAATATTTTAGAAAAAATCTGGACGTGTTTTAAATATTATGAAAATAAATAAAAATCTTACTTTTGCTAACTCTCAAATTTTGAGGTAGAAATATTTACACCAGGTTTATTTTTAAAAAATAAATTATCATAGCTTAAACCAGGTGTCCTCAAACTACAGCCCATAGGTCACATGCCGCCCACCTAGGACATTTATCTGGTCCACTAAGTGTTTTTGCTGCCGCTGCCTGTCCTGCTTAGCAGCCAATTTGTCCTGGGCCTGCAGTTCGGCCCTCCAAGGGTCTGAGGGACAGTGAACTGGCCCTCTATTTAAAAAGTTTGAGGACTCCTGGCTTAAACCAAACATTTGGAAATAACATCTTGAGTTTACTGGGTTCCCATAAAAATAAATAGTACCACATTTTAATAATTTCTGAAGTATATGTGTCATCATGCCAAAACTATATTTATAATACATGATTTCCTCACTAAAAGTTTGTTTTCAAGTTTCTTATAGCAAAAATACAAATCTATAACATTTAATAATTTCAATAGTTTTGTTATATTTTATGAATGAATTATTTTTTGGTTTTTACTATATAGTATAAATTCAAAGGCACTGCAGATCCATAATATAGAAATTATATAGATGATGCTTAACTGAATTCTGGATCAGAAAATTAAGACAACTCTGTAGAACTTTAATGGAATAACTAGTAAATTAAATATGTAGTTATATTTTTAAAAATAGCATTGATCAATGCTAAATGTTCTGGGTGTCATGGTTGTGTTGGATTTATACAGGGATATATATTTTACTCACAAGAAAACTCTCCCTTATAATACAGGAAAATCACACAACACATTTTTTAACACTTGGCAAAACATTCTCAGAGCACATATGTAAAAGATAAGGATTATTCATTATGTTATTATTTTGACTTACATATATTTTTGAAAGAAAAAGGAAGTCTAAAGCTTTGTATCATCCCCCTTTGAAAAGGTTTGGGTATTGTGGCTTCAGTTCACTCTATGGAATAGGATGAAGGCCAAGCATCTACTACAGGTGAGAATGGGGTGAGCATTGATGATTTCAGGAAACAGTAGAAACACACATTGACTTTGAGAAATACAGTTGGTTCAAAATAGAGTTAAAGATCTTCTTAACATTGTTAATCAATAATTCATAGTAATATAATTTTGACTTTTCTGACTACAAATACTAGGTTCTTGGGTATGCAAAGCAGATAAAGTTCACCTATCTTGGTTTTTTTCCAGATAGATGAAGTGAATACACTGAAGGGCAAAAGAATTTTTGTTATTACAATAGTGGACCAGGGTACCAAGTTGTATAAGGTAAGAGGTTAAATAAAGCAAAGAGCTATAACTGGGAAATTATAAAAGACCAGAAATCTGGGCTTGAAAAACTGTTGAGGTGAGAATAATTGAGTAAGGAACTAGAAAGGAGAGAATATTATTTCAGAGACAAAATGGGAATGACTCTCATGTAAGAACACAATGGATTTTTAAAAATAATATGAACAACTTCTACCTGATCTTAGATAGGCACCAGTCTATTCACTCTAAGGCATAGATTAATACTTCACACCAGTTATCGCCTGTTAGATATTGTCTCAGTTGTAGTTCTGGTCATTTTGTTTCATCCTGGTGTTGGTACAGTTGTGTTAACAATAACAAGGTATAAAATATTTTCTATTCATAATAATGCATTTTGGACTCGTACTTTTTGAAAGAATGTGTTCTTAGAATGATATCTATTATCTTTAATATAGTTACATATTCTGTTTATGCATTTCATTCTTCAAGAAGATGAATCTGCCCTGAGACATTTTGCTTTTATCTCATATCTCCCGAAAGACCAAGCAAGCAGAAGAAGAAGTTTGGTCAACTGTCTATATTAATATTAGGAGTAAGACTGATAAAATTAATTAAAAACTTATTAAAGAGAATACATTTATAGTTCAGTTTTTATCTGTACAGCAGTCATATTAGCATAATAAATAACAAGGAAAATGATTTAAACCATCTTAAAGATTTTTTATTTTATATGAAAATAAGTGAATTTCTTCCTTCTCTATTGACTATTATTCAGTGCTGTTGTAATTACATGTAAGTCTTATGGAAATATTAATTTAACATAGTTTTTTCATTATTTTCTGATTTTAATTATGTTAAACTTGCTACAAATTAAAAAAAATTGTTTTCCTTCTGACCATAGGGATCAGATCATAAACTATATCATGTAAATATATGAAATAATATATATTGAGAAGATATAAAGACATAAAGGTTATTAGTTTCAATTTAGAAATCAAATTATGACATTTAATAATTTAAATGATTACCTATTTGCTCCAATATGTATTCAATGCTCTGTGTTTGAAAGAATAATTTTATGAGATAGTTTAGGCTTTTAAAACCAAATGTGAGAGAGGCCGAGGTAGGTGGATTACTTAAGCTCACAAGTTCAAGATCAGTCTTAGCATGAGAGAGACCTCATCTCTACTAAAAATAGAAAAACTGAAGCAAGAGAATCACTTGAGCCCAAGAATTGGAGATTGCTGTTAGCTATGATGACACCATGGCACTATAACCTGGGCTACAGCTTGAGAATCTATCATAAAACAAAACAAAACAAAATGTGCTCATGTAGAATATGTAACCTCTACTGCTGAGATTATTAGCCTGGAGTCCAAGAATCATTAAGCCATATATTTGCTTCTGAGAAACTGTTACTACATCATGTGAAGTTTTTTGCATATATATATTTTTTCCTAAGGAGAGAATACAAAAATGAATCATCCCAAGAAGGATCTTAAATCCCTAAATATTTTTATTTACTGACTTTAAGTCTGCTATTTTCAGCATTTCTGATAAACTTAGACAGGTTCATTGTCAGTATTCATGCCAATCGGAGATATTTTGATTTTTGGCTATATCAGATTTATATCATTTATTTTTCATATAACTTAAAAAATTAAGCATTCATTTGGTTTTTAAATGATTTTACTTTTATGCAATTAAATACTCTTGTCAATGAAGCTGACTAGAAAAAAATGGCCTGATTATAGAAGGTCTGACAACTAAGTTTGCAAACTTGCCACTGTGCACTTACATTGATAGCACTGTACAAACAACTCAGTAAAGTTTTATAACCTTGGTATATCAGTGTTTCACAGTTGTGTTCATCTGTTGACATGTAGCAGTGTCTTACTGAGTGGCATTCATTATTGTCATTGCATGTTTTTGTGTGCCATTCTGAGCATGTTGGAGCTTGAATTAGAGGAATGAACAGACATTTGTAAAATCCTTGTTAAACTTTGCAAGAGTACAAGTGAAATGAGAGACATGTTAGTCCAAGTTTATGGGTATCATACTATGAAGAAAACAGCAGT
Organism: Galago senegalensis; assembly: GCA_963575145.1. Classification (NCBI taxonomy): domain Eukaryota; kingdom Metazoa; phylum Chordata; class Mammalia; order Primates; family Galagidae; genus Galago; species Galago senegalensis. The sequence continues at coordinate 42,293 of CAUYTI010042459.1, forward strand.
GTACAAATGTTTTAAATGTTTTTCTGAGGGGAGAGAAACCGTCACTGATGAAGAGAGATCAGAGCAGCCAATAACAAGCATAAATAATGGAAACATTACAAAAATTTATCAAATTGTTTGTCAAAATAATCAGCTGTCTGTGAGAAGCATAATAGACCAAGTAAACATGGATGGAGAAAATAGCAACTAAAAATCTTGGCATGAGGAAGGTGTGGTTCTTACATCACAACAATATACCAGCTCACACAGCTCTGTCTGTGAAGGAGTTTTTAGGCAGTAAACAAATAACTTTTGGAACACCTTCCCTACTCACCAGATCTGGCCCCCAGTTTCTTCTTTACCCAAAGATAAAGTAAATATTAAAAGGAAGACGTTTTGATAACATTCAGGACATCAAAGATATGACAACCTCTTAATGGCCATTCCACATAAAAGAGTTTCAAAATTGTTTGAAGGGTGGACTAGGTACTAGCATCCAGTGTATAGCTTCCCAGAGGAACAATTCAAAGGTGACCAACTGATATTCATTAATGAGGTATGTAGAACCTTTTCTTGGATGAGTCACAAATGTAATTGTCAGACTTCATATATTCTATTTTCTGACTCCTGTCATCTCACTCATTTTGATTGTGTATATGTGAAAGTGTGCATGTAGATGTCTATAGTGTTTTAGATGACAAACAAATTCACATGTAAATGTGTTGCTCATGTAAAGCATTCAGGAATTAATTAAAAATGTGTAAAGAAACAACTAATTTTCTAGCAATTATACTGAACATCTCTCTTCCACATTTTCTTTCATCAAATTATAGAAATTTGTAGTATAACCTGGCACATCATTGTTACATAAGGTCATTTTGGAGTTCATCACTGGGGCAATGTAAGTACTAGAACTATTTAAGAGCTAAAATGAATGGGCATGGAGTAATCAGAGCAAGTACATGCCAGAGGGAGCCTAAGTTCTTACACTGAAATGAACCTACTAGCTATATGTCAGCACTATTGGGGTAGCTCAAAAAAATTCAAATTGGAATACTTCACTAAACCCAAATGTTAACATTGCTAGAATCATTTTTGAAATAAGTTACATTTATTGAGAAAGAAAATACTTAAGTACCCAAGTCACATAGTAGAAATTGTAGTGTTTTTCATTTTGTTCTTCCCATTCTTTGTCCAGGTATTTCATTTACAGGCTACATAAAAAGTAAGTTCCTAAGAACATGATACCATCGATAACTAAAGGGGGGGGGGAGAAAGAAAGAGAGAAAGAAGGAAGGAAAGAAAGGAAGAAGGAATTCCATAAACACAGGAACATTAAAAATTCTAGTGTAAAACTTAATTTTTTAAAACTCTGGTGTATGAGAAATGCATAGGCTATAGGCCTAAATTGAATACACAAATCTAAGCTGATTCCAAGTTTCTATTCATTTGTGGATCATTAGAAATACTCTTACATGCATTTTATTTACATATATGAATATTGTCAAATTAAATGTTGAAAAACATAAACTCTCTTGGTGAAGAGTTTATTTGTAAACAAAGGATTTCTTCTCCTTACTATGGCAGCATTCCTTTAGGCTCTGTAGCATTATTTAGACAGCTCTATTAACCTTTTTTGTACTTTTATGCATTTTGAATTTTACTTGAATCCATATTAATGAAAAATAAAACAAACAAAATAACTACATTTAGCCTGATAAGAATGGATCCATTTGAAGAAAATCATTTTGAGAATAAATCCTGAAATGCATTTTTTTCTAACAAAATGTATTAACCTTTTCAGTAGAGAGACTGGGGTTATCAAAAATACTTCCACTTTTATACACCATATTTTCTTTAATAGATAGTGATTACCAAAATATGCCTAAGGTTCCAAGACTGCCAGTGCCATTTTTAGTCACCTTGCTTATATGTAGTTTTTGAAGGTTCTAAAAGGCTTCAAAACATAATAGCTTATGTTCGGATCCTTCCAAAGTCAATGATCTTCCTGGGTTGAGGAGTTAAGAAACAAGGGTAACTTGAAGCAGTTTACAAGTCAATGCAGATGGCTAATAAAACTATGGGGAAAATAAATACCATTATACACTTGTGAAGTATTTTAAGTAAAGGAAAATGATTAGAGGATAGAAAACAGACACTATTAATATTCCTAGGACAACTGGATTAAAAAAGTCTCACAAAGCTAAGAAAGTTTACTTAGATATAATGAACCCAGTTACATAAGCAGACTTATTTGGCTAATGAATAACTGCTAATATTCTTTTTAGTATTTTTCAAGGTGAGATCACGAAGAGATGATTTTTGGAATTTGGTTATAAACTATTAAATTATATGTTATATACTCTTATATAACATATAAATGTATATTTGCATATATACATATTTTAATAAAATTTCATATATTTTCATTTATAATTGCAGTAATAATTATTCAATTAAATAATATATATTTTAATGAGTTGATTTTGTTTTATACCTTTGTTCCTCTTTCTAGCTTACCTTGCTTGTGTTTATTTTTATTCTGGTTTATTTACATAAAATTTGCAAGTCTGAACATATTTTCCTCAAGAAATTATTTCAACTTCTCACTATTAAATTTTTTCAATTTTGAAAAGAAAAACAAATTTTATTTTGGAGTCTCTCTCTATATTTTTTCTTTCCAAACATATTATTTTCCTTTACAGGTTTCTTCATTTCACACTTGTGGTATTAAGTCTATCCAGCCTAAATCTTTCCTTTTATTTTTAATTTTAATTTTCCCTCTCTCTGTCTTTTCTCTGTGAACACATTTCTATTTTATTTATTTATTTATTTATTTTTCAGATAAAGTCTCACTATGTTGCTCTCAGTAGAGTGCTGTTGTGTCACAGCTCAGAGCAACCTCAAACTCTTCAGCTTAAGCTGTCTCTTGCCTCAGCCTCCCAAGTAGCTGGGACTACAGCTGCTGGCCACAATGCCCAGCTACTTTTGTTGTTGTTGTTGTTGTTGTTGTTGTTACTGTTGTTTAGAAGGCCCTGTTGGGCTCTAACCTGTCATCCCTGGTGTATGTGTCTGGTGCCCTAACCACAGAGCTACAGGTGACGAGCTTGTGACTATATTTCTAAATCATCATGACCACCACCACCACCACCACCACTATCATCATTATCATCAACAATAGGAGATATTAATAGAGTGTTTAAAACAGTCTAAGCAATTTAGAAAATGTCTAGTACATGTTAGCTTATTTAATAATTCCTACAAGCAGTAGCCATTATATTTATCTGTATTATATAAATTAACACAAGCTTAGTAAAATTTGTTCATCTATTAGTTGATGGCCCTTTGGACTGTTTTCTGTTTGGAGATATTAAAAATGATGCTATTATTGGCTTGGTGCCCATAGCCCAATGGGTAGGTCGCCAGCCACATACAAGGAAGCTGATGGGTTCAAGCCCATTCTGGGCCTGCTAAACAAAAATATGACAACTGCAATCAAAAAATAGCTGGATGTTGTGGAGGGAGGCTGAGGCAAAAGAATCTATTAAGACCAGGTGTTGGAAGTTGCGGTGAGCTGTGATGCCATGACAGTCTACCGAGGGCACCATAATGGGCCTCTGTCTCAAATAAAAAAAGATGCTATCATAAATATTCACATATAGGTCTTGAGTCCTTGGGTAAATGCTTGGCAAAGAGACAGCTGATTGCTTGGAGTTTATTTAACTATATAAGAGACAGTTTGACTATTCTCCAAATGATCTGCTACGTATTACTTCAAGAAATTTATAAGGTCTATATATTCAACACACTTGTTTATAATTAATATTGTCAGTCTTTTCAATTTTAGACATTCTAGAAAGTGTGAAATGGCATTTCTTCTTAAATATAAACTCTACAGTTTTAGCTTATTCCACAAATTTTTATATACTATGTTTTCATTTTTATTCTAATTAATTTGTCTTAGAGTTTCTTCTTTGGCTCATTGTTGATTAGAGGTTTGTTAATTAATTTCCCAATCTTTGGGTAATTTTTAGATTATCTTTCTGCTGTAGATTTCTAGTATAATTTTTACGTGCTGAATGAACATAGTATTAATTCAATGATTTTAAAATAGATTATATTTCTTTTATGATTAAGGCCACCTTGCTGGTAAAATTTTCATTTGAATATAAAACATGCATGTGCTGTGGTGGTAGAAACAATTCTGAAGCAATAATTATATCAGCTTGCTCGACTTTATTCAGCTCTTTTATATCTTTCACTATCACTGAATTTTTACTTTTTAGTCAATCAATCACTAAGAGAACAGTGCTAAATTATGCAACTGTGATCGTGGAGTATATTTTGCTTTCAGTATACTGAAGTTCTGTTTGAGGCACATATGCACTTAGAATATTCATGTGATCTTTTGTAATTGACATTTTAATCTCTATGAAATGTACTTCTCTATATTCCTGATAAAATTTGTTGTTCTGACACAGGTTAGTTCATTTGCATTACATACAGGTTTTCTATCTTTTTGTCTATTTATTAATTTATATTAGAGACTGGGACTCACTGCATTGGGCAGTCTGGCCATGAACTACGGAGCTCAAGCAATCCTCCCTCCCACATCCTCTGAAGTATGTGGGACACACACCTGCACAATCATGCCCTTGTTCCTATCTTTTATTTAGTATGTTTTTTAATTATTAAGGGTACATAGTAATTCCACATATTACAGGGTGTATCTGATGTTTTGAAGCAGGCATATGAATACAAAGTGAATCAAATAAATCAGATTAATTGGAGAATCCATGACTTCCATTATTTATCATTTCTTTGGGTTAGGAACATTCCAATTCTATTCTTAGTTAATTAAGGTATATCTAAACTTACTGTTAATTTATAGTCACTTTGTTGTACTGTCAAATATTATTAATTCTATTTAAATACTTATCTATATTTTTGAGATATTAACCACCCTCATTTTTATATCCTTTCCCTGCTACCAATCCCAGCCTCTGGTAAATATCATTATTTGACTCTATGGTATCAATGGTTTTAATATTTAGTTCCCATAGTAGGAATATATAAGGTTTATTGTTCTGTGCTTGGCTTATTTCACTGGACATAAAGTTCCTCAGTTCCATTTGTGTTGCTGCAAATGGCAGGATTTCATTTTTTATGGCTATATAATATTCCATTGGGTATATGTACCACAATATTTTTACCCATAATTCAGTTGCTCAACACTCAGGTTGATTCTAAATCTTGACAATTGTGAATAGTGCTATAGCAAATATAGAAATGCCAATATCTTTGCAATACACCGATTTTCTTTCTTTTAGATATACACCTAGAAGTAGGATTGCTCAGTCATATGGTAATTCTATTTTTAGTTTTCTGTGGAACCTCCATGTTGTTTTCCATCCCCAGTAACAGTACACAAGTGCTCTCCTTTGTCCACATCCCCACCAGCACTAATTATTGCCTACATTTGGATAAAAGCCATTTTAACTGGGGTGAGATTATCTCATTGTAGTTTTGATTTTCATTTCTCTGATGACTACTGACATTGAACATTTTTTCATATACCTATGGATAATTTGTATGTCTTTTTGTGAGATAATGTATATCCTTTCTTGACAAAACTATCAACAGTTGGAGCATAAATGGAAAATGTGTCAATATGATAAAGATCATTTAAAAAACCACACAGCGAGAAATGTAATCAATGGATAATACTAAAAGCATTTCTGCAAAGATTCAGTACCAGAAAAGGTGCCCACTATTATTGCCACTTCCAGTCAACATACAGTAATAGTAGGTGCAGTCAGCCAAAAGGAAGAAATAAAAGATATTTATATTGAAAAGGAAAAAGTCAAAGTATTTCTTTGTAGTTGACATAATCCTTTACGTATAAAAAAGATACAAGATTCCATAAAATACTATTATAATAATAATCAGTAATAAATGAATTTAATAAAGTAGCAGGGTATCAAATAAAATCAATATTTTTATGCACAAATAATGGCCTAACAGAAAAAAGATATCAAGAAAACAGTGCCATTTACAATAGCATATAAAAAAACCAAAATAATTACCAAAGAATAAATTTAATCAAGGGGTAAAAAGTTCTATACACTGAAATGTATAAAAACTTTATGAACAGTATTAAAGAAAAAACAAATAATTTGAATTATATTCCATGTTTATCAGTTGAAAGAATTAATATTATTAAAATTCCAGACTACTCAAGGAAATGTACAATTTCAATGCAATTCCTATCAAAATATCATGGTGTACTATACAGAAATAGAAAAACATTCTACAAATTGTATGGAAACATAAAGACCTCAAAAAGCCAAAACAATTCTGAGAAACAAAAAGTTAGATGCATCATGCTCCCAGATTTCAAATTATATTTCAAATCTATAATAATCAAAACAGTATAGTACTGACAAAAATCAGAACAGCAGAATAAAGGAAAAAATCCAGAAATAAATCCAAATATATAGAGTCAACTAATTGTTGACAAATTCACCAAGGAACACAATGAGGAAAGAATAGCCTCTTCAATAAATAGTGCTGACAAACTAGATTTTCACATGCAAAACAATAAAATTGGACCTTCCTCTTAGACTGTAAACAAATATCTACTCCAAATGGATAAAAGACCAAGGTCAGAAACTATAACACTCCTAGAATAGAACAAAAATTTAAAAAAACTCCTGGACAGTGGTTTTAGTAATGGTTTTTTAGTATCATGTTAAAGCTCAAGCAATAAAAGCAAAAATACATTAATGGCAGGCACCACATCAAGCTAAAAAGCCTCTGCATAGCATAAGAAATAATGAACAAAACAAAATGGCAGTCTATAGATTGGGGAAATATTTGCAAACTATATATCTGAGAAGGTAATAATATCCAAAATTTATAAAGAATTCATACAACTAGAGGAAAAGCAAGTAACCTGATTAGAAAATTGGCCAAAGACTTAAATGGATATTTCTCCAAAGACATTAAAATGTCCAAAAACATATGAAAAGATGCTTAACATTCCTAATCATTAGGGAAGTGCAAATCAAAACCTTATGAGATACCACCTCAGACCTGTTAGGATAGCTATTATAAAAACTCAAAAGATGTCAAATGTTATCAAGAATAGGGAGAAGAAGGAACTCTGGCACACTGTTGATGAGAATGTCAATTGGTACAGTGATTATGGAAAATAGAGTGGAGGTTTCTCAAGCAATAAAAAACAGAACTGCCATGTGACAGAGAATGATAATCATTTTTCCCAGCACTTAAAATATTAATTGCCAGGAAAGTCCATTCATTACTTCTAACCCTACTAATTGTTTTGCCATGGAGTAAAAACAACACTGATGGCAGATTGACATTTTTTTTTTGCAGTTTTTGGCCGGGGCTGGGTTTGAACCTGCCACCTCTGGCATATGGGATGGGAGCCTTACTCCTTTGAGCCACAGGCACCATCCTGGCATTTTACTTTTAGAAGCAAATAAAGATTTGTATCTGGTATTTTATGATTGTTAATAATTAGCTCTTCAAATCATATATATTTTACTTCCACTAATGACATAGTTATGAACACAGGCTATTTGGGGGACATAATTATTTAAGTCAGGCTGATAGAGAAGATGTGCCACAATTTCAGAAGGATGATTTGTAGATGCAGTATTAGAAGTGGGTCGGGTATTTTTAGGATTCTATAGGCAGTACCCTAGGGCTAAGGAAAAGAGTAAGATTAGAGAGGCAGGAAGAAATAGACTAAAATACAGACTGATTTCTTAGGTAGAATTAAGAAATGAATTAAGAATTAAGAAATTTCTTAGGTAGAATTAATCAAATTCTTTCGATCAGGGAACTAGTACAGTCACTGATGCTCTGTCAAGTAAAGTACTTTTCATTTAGTAGCAAAAATGATTAAAATAGAGACATATCTTGAAAAAAATGATCATGATTAAGAAAAAACAGATTTAGTATTTTGCTCAGTATTGTCTGTCCTTAATCATATATTGAGGGAAAACTATGAGTTAAACACAAATATAAAGTTTCTATGAGAAAATATTCTTTTTAGACTGAAACTGACATGCAAGTGATTAAAAAGTCCTCATATCTATGCATTCAGTTATCGCCACTCAGGTGTTCTTCTATATGGGTGCACGCATTGATGTAAATCTTCCATGTTGACTATACATGGTTATTACTTCCTAATGTTTTGTTATATTATTTAGATTTTAGAAGGTATGATCTAATGTGCCTTTTTATTTATTATTATTTTATTATGCATCGATGTACAAAATTTCTTTTGATACCTAATGTCTTTAGAACCTAGTAAAACTAAATCTAAAGATGAGTTATTTGTTCCTTACACACTTTTTGACCACCCAAAAAATGACTACTCAAACATTAGTCACATTTCAAGAATGCACTTTCCAAACATCAGTTACTATGGAGTAAGACCTAAGGTTAATTATAAATAAACCTATTGTGATCAAATACATTCTATATTGCATACAGAAAAAAGATGGAGAAAATAGAAAATATGTTCTGTATCATTTCCCATGTTTATAGGTATTTGGCGGCAAAGAAAATTTACTTGTGAGAATAAATGTAGGGTTCAATAACTCAGAAAGTGAGAAACATAGTTCAAGTGAAAAAAGAAGTAAAGCCTAGTACTTTTAATTGCCAAGTTCTTTGAAACACTTGAACCTAGTCCATACCTAATGGGATTATACTAGGCTTGTGGCAAAAAACAAAAAATGAAAAAGTCAAAGGAAATCTTTCAAGATTAAGAGTTTTATCACTTAAGCTTGCATTGTATATTTCTTCCCAGTATAATTTTTGTACCTCATAGACATTTGAATTTTCCTATTGTAATATCAAAAAGAGAATTACTGGCTCGGCTCCTATAGCTCAACCGGCTAAGGCACCAGCCACGTACACCTAAGGTGGCGGGTTTGAATCCCCAGTCTGGGCCTGCCAAACAACAATAACGGCTGCAACCAAAAAATAGCCAGGCGTTGTGGTGGGCGCCTGTGGTCCCAGCTACTTGGGAGGCGGAGGCAAGAGACTCGCTAGAGCCCAGGAGTTGGAGGTTGCTGTGAGCTGTAATGCCACAGCGCACTACCCTGGGGGACAGCTTGAGGCTCTGTCTAAAAAAAAAAAAAAAAAAAAAAAAGTTTCAGGTTGCTGTGAGCTGTAATGCCACAGGACTCCACCGATGGTGACATATTGAGACTCTGTCTCAAAAAAAAAAAAAAGCAGTCTCCTAAATCAGTGTTTTTGAACCTTTTTTATCTCATAGCACACTTGAACATATAGTTAAACTTCCACAGCACACATATGTTGATAAATATATGTATATACTTAATGTACTTCAAACTTTTCAAAAACAATGATCTTTAAAAATTTACACAGCACACTCATTGAAAATCACTGCCTTCAAGCCTGCCATGAATGTGGTATTAATAGAAAGACTACTAGTCACGAAGCCTGTCTGGAAAGAACTACAGGAAGGCCACAGTAGTGCAAACAGCCAATTCAACCAGCATCTGAAGACAGCTGCCTTTTTGCTGTCCCTGTTCTTTGGGATGGAGGGAGCATCTTAAACCATCACCTGGTTTCAGTGAAGGGCCCAGAGGCCCCAATAAGCCTCTCTTCCTTCAACTCTGACACTTGCTGCCAACTGTCTATCAGCAGATGGCTACAATTCGACTTCTGCAGCTATGAAATGTGAGAGAAAATTCCTTACTGACTCCATGAGCTATCATGTTCAATGTGCAGGGAAAATAAAAATTATTTATTAGAATAAAGATTATTATTCTTTAATAATCAGGCAATCTAGTTTTACTGGTTATGCTGACAAACTTTTCTTGAAAATGAACTCATCTGAAAGTTATGCAAATTTTCTTCTTCTTCTTTTTTTTTTTTTTTTTTTTGTGACAGAGCCTCAAGCTGTCCCCCTGGGTAGAGTGCCATGGCTTCACTGCTCACAGCAACCTCCAACTCCTGGGCTCAAGCAAGTCTTCTGCCTCAGCCTCCCAAGTAGCTGGGACCACAGGCGCCTGCCAGAACACCCGGCTATTTTTTGGTTGCAGCCATTATTGTTGTTTGGCGGGTCTGGGCTGGGGATTCGAACCCGCCACCTTAGGTGTATGTGGCTGGCGCCTTAGCCGCTTGAGCCACAGGCGCTGAGCCAGTTATGCAAATTTTCAAGGAATGTGTCAGTTAAAACTGGCCTACCTGCTTGGTACAGCACCTCTTACTACTACATATGAGTTTGGATAAAGCTTGCTATTATGGCACAAAAGAAAGGCGAATACTGCAGGCACTGGGTGGGATCACAGCATGACCAGGCTTTCAAAACGGGGATATCTCAGTGGTCCAAATGCAATTAGAGTAGAGCCATGACACAAATGAATCAGGGCTAGACTTTGTCTGTTAATCCCTTGTTTCAATGTTTACGCCAATGTTATAGCTACTCTTTTTATTTGTTTGTTTTAAATTTTAAAAAGGATAAAGACATGAAAAATAAGTCTTACAGTTTTCTCAAGTTTTACCCCACAGATCAAAAGGCACTTGCAACATCTGTTCAGGGTCCCACTGTGAGTATCAACAGTTCCCAGAGCCAGCAGTTGCCACCACCCACATATCATTGGGAACTTCTAAGAACTTCACCCATGCCGAGCCAGAAGCACTCCCATTTTGGCAATGTCTAGGCCAGACAAGATATGAGAATTTAAGCATTGCCACCCATTCCTCAGCAGGCTATGACCCAAAGGAGACACACCTACTGGAACCCACATCATACAGCTGGCTCAGGACTGGAAAAACTGTCAATCTGATCTCTTCTCAGAACTATGCCTCTGAGAAGGAGTGGCCCCAAATCACAGGGCTCCAATGAGCTTGAGTCAACATTCAAGTTGTGTGTCTGATTACTCAGAGCTGCAAAATGACCCATCTCTAATATGTTTATTTCAATAAACAGCTCCTGAATATCCTAAATTACCAAAACTGGGGATAAAAAGATGAATACAAATTGACTTTTGCCCCCAAGAAATTCAGACAAAAAATAATTGGAATACTGGGTAATCAATGCCATAGTACTAAAAGCCTACAAAAGATTCTATCTCTAAACATTATCTCATTTAATCCTCACAGCTGTTAACTACCAGTATATTGTTCTCATTGTAGAGATAAGGAAAACAAGACTGAGCCAGGTTGAGCAAACCCAGGCCTCAAGCCTTGATTTACTTAACTAGAGCCATGTTCTAACCCCAATCCAACTTGCCTCTCCTTGCTGACTATGTCCTCCTCCCAGACACAGTCCCCTCCCCTTAAGCTCCCACACACTCTCATTTGCTGAACTGCTCTATTCCAGGTGCACCAAACACACAGCTCCTACCTTCCCAGTGTACATAGGAGTCTGACAGCACTACTAGCATTAATAAAGATGTGTGTTACATTAGAGGGCATCTGGGCTACAACCCGAACACAGTTGAAACACCTGGCTGCATTTAGAAAGAGTTCAAGAAGACTGCTACCCTCAGCAAGTATCATTTGTACTAAGACTTGAAAATGAACAGAAATTAGTTCTAGGCAGAATGGCCAACCCTCTCTCTGGCTGTTCTTGCTCAAGTTTCCTTCCTGGACCTGTTCTCTTACCTCCCAGCAGTTCTCTATTCCCTGGATGAGCTCTTCCACTAAAGAGATTCAACAGTTTAGGCTGATGACACCCAAATAGCTTGTAACCCCGAATGTGTCTTCAGAGGTCTAGTCCTGGACACCTCAATGCGGTGTCCCTCAGATCCTCCAAATTCATATTTCAGAATCAGCTCATCACCTCCCCTTCCTTCCCAAACCCGCTCCTCTGGGTTCTGGCTCAGGACCAACCCTCCAGAAAGCTGGGAGTTATTCTTAACTACTCCCTGCCTTTCACACCCTGTGGTCTTCTTTCTTAGCTGCACCAAATCCCCATCCACATCTGTCCACCCCGTTGCCACTCTCAGACCTCAGGCCACCATCATCTCCCACCTTGTGTGCTCCTGATTGCCAGTTGCACTGCCTCAGTCTGGCCCCCAGTGCACCCAGTGGGTACCCCCCATCCACGGTCTCTGGTTCTGTCCATTTAACTCACTGTCCAATCCACTGTCCACACAGTTCAGATCCTCTGTGAGGCTTTCTCTGATACAACCTCCCTCTGCCGTAGCAGTGAGGTGCCCCTTTTCTAGCTAGGTGCCCAAACCACAGTCTGCATATGCCTCCATTACCGCACTCTCTATGCTGTGCTGCAAGTCTCTTACCTTGACTATCTCTCCAACAAATAACACAGACTGAGGGCTGAGGCTGTACCTTTACAGATTTTTAGTTTCAACTCTTAGCATATAATTCCTGACAGACAGTAAATTGTCAGTAACTCTACTGAAAGAATGAATACATGAAAACCATACAAAGGAACAAATAATCCTTGATGCTGGTCATATTCTTCAATCCTAGGAATAGTTCTTGAGAGATTCAAAGAAATCAAATTCAAAAACATCAAATCGAATCTCTTGAGAGATTCAAAGAAAGAGCTCTGTTGGCTGAGCATGGTGGCTCATGTCTGTGATCCTAGCACTCAGGGAGGCTGAGGCAGGAGGATCCCTTGAGCTCGGGATGTCACAGTGCTCTAGCCTAGACAACAGAATGAGACACTATCTCAAAAAAAAAAAAAAAGGATCACTCTATTAAAAATTCTTACCTAGATATATGATTAGTGCCAGGTACTACCGAACTATTATCACACCCCTTCCTTACGTGGCTTCCTGAGATACATTCCAGTCTCATCAATAGGGTAGGGGCATATTCAAGGTCAGACTTTAAATCTGGAGCCTTCTTACTGAGCATACAGACAGGGACTGAATGAATACATCTACTATCCAGTTCTAGGAAGGTAGAAATCAAAATGGCATTTGTATCCTGAAGCTGATTCCCAGGGGCTGCTGGTTCTCCGCACCTGGCCTGAGGGGCTTGGCTCCCTCAGAGCTGGACAAGCAGGCTCATTCTGCAATCTCAAAACATGACAAGGTGGCAGCTCTGCTGCTGAGCACAGCTCTATTCCACTAATCACACACTACCTTTGGCCGTTACAGGCAACAATTACACTGACAATAAACCAAGAGAACAGCACGCAAAGCCAGGGAGCAGACATGCAGTAAGAGGCTAACCCACAACATCTGTCTAGCCTCAAGGTAAGAGACCACGTACACAGAGGCAGCCAAGCACCTGGTTTTTAAGCTCTACTGTCCACTCATTAGCACAATCAACTCTCAGCCTTAAGAAGTACAGGTCAAGTTTCCTTAACCTGAAACTTGAAAATCCAAATTCCAAAATGCTTCAAAATCCAAAACTTTCTGAGTGCTGATGTGTTGCTCAAAGGAAATGCTCATTAGAACATTTCAGATTTAGGGATTAGGGTTACATGTACCCCACCTGTATGCATTTCACAGAGCTAGCTGAAACCGCATTTCAGAGTAAGCATCTAATATTCACAAAGATGTATGTCTAACTTAGAAACACAAAAATATAATGTGCTGGAGGTCTTCCTATGTCCACTTTCACAAGTCATACGTCATTTATCTTGACCACAACTGTAAAGGTGTTTTCACCCCAACTTTACAGGTAAGGTCAACGAAGCTCTAAGGGTGCTCAGGTTCACAGAGCTAAATACACAGTGAAGCCAGAACGCATTATCAGGCATTCTGATACCAAGTTCTGTACTTTTGATCCTTGAGCTTTGTTTAAGTAAAAGCTTTATTAAGACATCATTCAGCTGGTGTAGTGATTCACATCTATAATCCTAGCACTTTGGGAGGCCAAGGTGGGTGGACTGCTTGAGCTCAAGAATTCGAGACCAGCCTGAACAAGAATGAAACCCCAGCCTCTACCAAAAATAGAAAAACATAGCCGGGTGTTGTGATGGGTGCCCGTAGCCCCAGCTACTCAGGAGGCTGAGGGAAGATCATTTGAGCCCAAGAGTTTGAGGTTCCTGTGAGCTGTGATGTCACAGTACTCTACCCAGGGTGACAGAATGAGACTCTGTCTCTCAAAAAAGACAAGCCAGGTACATTGGCTAATGCCTGTAATCCTACCACTCTGGAAGGCTGAGACAGGTGGATCGTCTGAGCTCCGGGAGTTTGAGACTGCATGAGCAAGACTCCTATCTCTAAAAAATTAGCCAGGTGTTCTGGCGGGCACTTGTAGTCCCAGCTACTTGGGAGGCTAAGGCAAGAGGGATCTTTTAGGCCCAAGATTTTGAGGTTGCTATGAGCTATGATGCCATGGTACTCTACCCAGGGTGACAAAGTGAGACTATCTCAAAAAAAAAAAAAAAAACCCATCATTCATATGCCATACAATTCACCCAATTAGAACATTTAATACATATAATGTTTAATAATATAAAGTGATGAAAGGATGTTTAGTATTTTCAGAGTTATACAACCCATCACCACAACCAATTTTAGAACATTTCCATCACCCCCAAAGGAAAGATTTTAAGGCAAAGTACCTCAAGCCAAAGATGACTTTTTTTTTTTTTTTTGAGATAGAGCCTCAAGCTGTCGCCCTGGGTAGAGTGCCATGGCATCACAGCTCACAGCAACCTCTAACTCCTGGGCTCAAGTGAGCCTCCTGCCTCCGCCTCCCAAGTAGCTGGGACCACAGGCGCCCACCACAACGCCCGGCTATTTTTTTTGGTTGCAGCCGTTGTTGTTGTTTTGGCGGGCCTGGCTGGATTCAAACCCACCACCTTAGGTGTATGTGGCTGGCACCTTAGCCACTTGAGCCACAGGCGCCAAGCCCAAAGCTGACTTCTTAGTCCCTCCTCACTTTCCCTTATCCATGCCCACACTGTTCCCAGTCCTAGGCAACCACCCTCTTAAACTTTTTTCCTGTTACAAAGTAATTACCATCAAGTGTTCTGTCAACTGCAACAAGTCTCTGGTGTCCCAAAAGGCAGGGACCTTTGCCAGTGCACTGCTCTGACAGCCAAGCAATACTTATAGTTACTGGTCATTCTAAATCCTTTCACATTTACATTCACTGCTTTTTTCTTGACCTCAGATCCTATCCCACCCCACCACCCCCCACTTCCAGGAAGAGAGTAACTGCTCTTTAAGATGCAAGTTAAATTCCTAACTCTGTTTTGACAGTTCATCATGTACTGAAGAGCAGTGAAAGCATTACTCATCTATGATCCTTCACTAGGATCACTGTCAACAGGCATTCACTAGGCCTTCAAACAATCCAAACACAGGACTGAATGCTCCCTAATTAAAAAAAAAAATTCATGTTAGAGAAGAAATACGAAGACCCAA
The DNA here is from genome assembly GCA_963575145.1 of Galago senegalensis. Lineage (NCBI taxonomy): Eukaryota > Metazoa > Chordata > Mammalia > Primates > Galagidae > Galago > Galago senegalensis. The sequence goes on from CAUYTI010042459.1 coordinate 57,637, forward strand.
ATTACCAGAGTAAGCCTCAGACCCTACAGGTCTGACCTCACCAAACAATTAATTGGTTTGGTTGGGCGACACCTGTGGCTCAGTGAGTAGGGTGACAGGTTCAAACCCAGCCCCAGCCAAACTGCAACAAAAAAAATAGCCAGGCATTGTGGCAGGTGCCTCTAGTCCCAGCTACTAGGGAGGCTGAGGCAAGAGAATCACCTAAGCCCAAGAGCTGGAGATTGCTGTGAGCTCTGACGCCACAGCACTCTACCAAGGGCGACAGAGTGAGAACCCTGTCTATTAAAAAAAAGAAAATAAAATTGGTTTGGTTCTCTTATTCTCTGTGAGCCATACCCAACAAAGAGAGGGTCTGCTCTTTGATGGAGCAAGGAAGCAAAAGGGCAACCAGAGACACAGTACGGGAAGAACTGGACTTTATATATCCATGACAAGTCACTGGTTTTCTTTTGCAGTTTTTGGCCAGGGCTGGATTTAAACCCACCACCTCTGGCATATGGGGCCGGCGCCCTACTCCTATGAGCCACAGGCACAGCCCAAGTCACTGGTTTTCTAAACTAAGTGCCACGGTGACAGCTAAAAGGAATAGGTTAGGCAAAGCACCTACCAAAGCTTATTACTGGGGCATACTTAAGCCCAAGAGTAGAGGCTGGGCATGGTAGCTCATGCCTGTAATCCCAGCACTTTGGGAGGCCAAGGCTGGAGAATTTCTTGAGGCTGGGAGTTCGAGAGTAGCCTCGCTAACATAGCAAGACCCTGTCTCTACAAAAAATTTTAACAATTAGCTGGATATGGCAGTGCATGCTTAGAATCCCATAGCTACTTGGGATGGTGAGATGGGAAGAAAGACTGCTTGAGCCCAGGAATTCAAGGCTGCAGTGAGCTATGATCAGGCCACTGCACTCCAGCCTGGGCAACAGAGCAAGACTATCTGAGACAAACAAACAGAAAGACTGAGGGTAGATGTGGCAGATGCCTGTAGTCCCAGTTACTTGGGAGGCTGAGGCAAGAGAATCATTTGAGTCTGAGAGTTTGAGGTTGCTGTGAGCTGTGATGCTACAGCACTCTACTGATGGTGACAAAAGTAAAACTCTGTCTCAAAAAATAAATAAATAGGCTCAGCACCTATAGCTCAACCGGCTAAGGCGCCAGCCACGTACACCTAAGGTGGCGGGTTCAAATCCCCAGCCTGTACCCACCAAACAACAATGACGGCTGCAACCAAAAAATAGCCGGGCGTTGTGGCGGGTGCCTGTGGTCCCAGCTACTTGGGAGGCGGAGGCAAGAGACTCGCTTGAGCCCAGGAGTTGGAGGTTGCTGTGAGCTGTAATGCCACAGCACTCTACACAGGGGGACAGCTTGAGGCTCTGTCTCAAAAAAAAAAAATAAATAAGTAAATGAACTACTTTCTCCATGGGAGGAGGCAGTAGGGGCCCTGAAGGCTGAGCGAAGGAGGCAGAGGGTGTCTGCTGTTGGCCTCAGATCTTGGGCCAGTCTTGTCTTTTGGTGGCTGGGAGTGGGGTACTCACTAGCCCTCTTCTTTCTTTCTGCCCACAGACCTGCCAGGCCTCCATGCCTCCTCCCACATTGGGCACCTGCAGCAGGAGGCTCATTGGGCCTTGTGTGAAGTCCTGGAGCCCTGGTGCCCAGCAGGTCAAGGTCGCTTGGCCCGTGTCCTCCTCACAGCCTCCACCCTCAAGTCCATCCCACCCAGCCTGCTTAGGGACCTCTTCTTTCGCCCTATTATTGGAGATGTTGACATCACTGGACTCCTTGAGGACATGCTTTTGCTGAGGTGACCTGCTCTGGTTCCAGCAGAGATCAGATGTAGACTGGACAGAGGCTGGCAGTGGTCATTCAACCTGGACTTCCCTAGGGGTGACCAGTCCTCCTGGAGGGGACAAGGCTGTACAGACAGCACGTGGCCCCTCATGCTAGCCACACACCGTCTGGGACTGCCTTGGTTTGGATACAGTGCCTAGCAAGCCTTTGGTGGTCCCTGGAGCCTCTGAGCCAAGACTCCTGTCCCCTTCTGAGTTGGGAAAGAAAGCTTAGGCTGTCATTGGACCAGAAATCCTACTGCATTGTACAGAACGGAATTAAGTTATTGATTTTTGTAATAAAAGCTGGGATACCTTTGAAGGGATATCTTTTGTGCATGTCAAGGGACTATCTCACCTCTGGGCCCACTCTGCCCCTATTAGAGGGAGCCCAAGGAACTTTAGGGGTGCAGGAGCCAGGCCTCAAAAAAGTCGGGTATTAATTTTTCAAGGTGGGATGATTTCAATTCTGGGGATGAGATTTATTTTGAATCTTAGTCTGAATCCAGGGGGAAGTATCAGTTCACAACCTCATTCCTTCCTTGCCTTTCTTTTCTAGCAAAGAGGGTTGCTTTCCCAGTTGCTGGGTACCCTCTTCACTAACTCCTCCCCTGGCTCCCACCCCTACGCTTCCTCTCCCTTCAGTGAAAGTCCAATCACAGACACTCAGGAAGCAGCCCATTCCCAAATTGAAACTGATAAGGTGGGCAGCGCCTGTGGCTCAAGGAGTGGGGCGCCATCCCCATATGCTGGAGGTGGTGGGTTCAAACCCAGCCCAGACCGAAAAAAAAAAAAAAAAAAAAAAGAAAAGAAAACAAAATGCCTGATGCTTAAAAAAAAAAAAAAAGAAAAGAAACTGATAAGGTTACTGCAATTTCTGCAGTTTGTAATCATTCATTTCCCTCATTTCTGCAAATGGCTGAAGAGGGCAGAAGAGGATGGTTCATTACTCTCTCAGTGGAAGCAGGCAAGGACATCCAGGGCTGGCCCAAGAGCTGCTTGGAGGCCAAGGCAGGCCAAGGTTTACTTGACCCACAATGCTCTGGCTACACCAGTTAAAGTCTAAAACACCACAATGACAGGTGGTTCACAGCCACTGCCCTGAGTCCCCCTGAGGCCCCCTTAGTTTCCTTCCACCATTCCTCTGCCCCTGTCCTTCTCCTGGGATCCTCCTTCCAGAACCAGAGGTCCTCAAACTTTTTAAACATGGGGCCAGTTCACTGTCCCTGAGACCGTTGGAGGGCCAGACTGCAGGCCCCAGGATGAGTCGGCTGCTAAGCAGGACAGGCAGTGGTGGCAAAAACACCCAGCAGGCCAGATAAATATCCTAGGCAGGCCGCATGTGACCCGCGGGTCGTAGTTTAAGGACGCCTGTTATAGACATTCACATCAGCTAGTAACTAGAGCAGCAATGCTTGGCATGGCCATGACCTCCAGGACTGCTCCATTCAGAGCATTTCTTGCATCTGTTCTGATTGGTCAATGCCTGTGCCTCAATGTTTGTTAACTATTTTGACCCAGTCACTTTGGGTCAGGGTGAGTGACCTGAAGGGTGGGCAGGAGAAAATGATAACAACACACATGCCTATAGGACTTCCAGGTCTCCTCCTTTCTCCAGCACTAAGTCCCTGACCAGATCCCGCCCCCTTCACTGCCACAGTTTGGATTCTTCTCACAGGCATCAAGTTAATTATTGCTCAATGAGAGATCATTCATTCAAGGACAACAGTCCAGGAGTTATCACTTAGGTGTTTTTCTAAGGCCTCTAGGTTAGGATGATAGCTGAACCAGGCATTCACCCGTTATGGGCACCCAGTGCCAGCAACAAGTACAGCCTTATCCCTTTCTCAACCTGACACTCATAAGTCAGATACCAGAAAGAGATGGAGTCCAGTTGTTGTGTCTCACATCTGTAATCCTAACACTCTGGGAGGCCAAGACAAGAAGACTGCTTGAACTCAGGAGTTCAAGACCAGCCTCAGCCAAAGTGAGAGATTCCATCTCTACTAAAAAAGAAAGAAAGAAAGAAAAGAAGGAAAGAAGGATGGGCGGCCCCTGTGGCTCAGTGGGTAGGGTGCCGGTCCCATATACCAAGGGTGGTGGGTTCAAACCCAGCCCCAGTCAAACTGCAAAAAAGTAGCCGGGTGTTGTGGTGTGCCCCTGTAGTCCCAGCTACTTGGGAGGCTGAGGCAAGAGAATCACCTAAGTCCAGAAGTTGGAAGTTGCTGTGAGCTGTGACACCACAGCACACTACCAAGAGCCACAAAATGAGACTCTGTTAGAAGGAAGGAAGGAGGGAGGGAGGGAGGCAGGGAAGGAAGAAAAAAGAAAGAATAAATGAATTAGCTAGGCATTGTGGCACATGCCTATAGTCCCAGCTACTCGGGAGGCTGAGGCAGGAGGATTGCTTGAACCCAGGAATTTGAGGTTGCTAGGGTGATGCCATGGGTCTCTAGCCTGGGGCAACAGAGTGAAATTCTGTCTCAAAAAAAAAAAATCTCAGTGTCAAAAAGAAGGAAGGAAGAAGGGGCAGTGCCTGTGGATCAATGGGTAGGGCGCTAGCCCCATATACCGAGGGTGGCAGGTTCGAACTTGGCCCTGGACAAACTGCAACAAAAAAATAGCTGGGCATTCTGGCAGGTGCCTGTAGTCTCAGCTACTCCTGAGGCAAGAGAATCACCTAAGCCCAGGAGTTGGAGGTTGCTGTGAGCTGGGATGCCAGGGCACTCTACCAAGGGCGAGTAGCAAGGAAAGAAAGAAGGAAGGAAGGTAGGAAGGAAAGAGTAAGGGAGGGAGGGAGGGAGGAAGGAAAGAAGGAAGGAAAGAAAAAGAGAGGGGGGGAAGAAAGAAAGAGAAAGAAAGAAAGAAAGAAAAGAAAAGAAAAGAAAAGAAAAGAAAAGAAAAGAAAAGAAAAGGAAAGGAAAGGATGGGCACAGTGGCTGGTGCCTGTAATTCCAGCACTCTGGGAGGCTGAGGTCAGTGGATCCCCTGAGCTCAGGAGTTCAGGAATTTGAGACCAGCCTGAGTAAGAGAGCCCATCTCTAAAAATAGCCAGGTGTTGTGGCAGGCACCTTTAGTCCCAGTTGCTTGGGAGGCCGAGGCAAGAGAATCTCTGGAGCCCAAGAGTTTGAAGTTGCTGTAAGCTATGATGCCAGATTACTCTACAGAGGGTGACAAAGTGAGACTCTTGTCTCAAAAAAGAAAAAAGAAAGAGACAGAGAGAGCTCAGATCTATACACTGGACACACACACTAAGATGTACAACTCAGGCACACCTTCGCAGACCTATAAAATACTATAAAACAGAGCCTCTGTCCACCCACACATAATCCAGAAAAGCACAGACCAGATATACTCACTCAGCAACATAAAGCAGATCCCAACACACTCACACAAAGGACATGCCCCCTGCAGGATACACCATGTGGAAATACCCTCATGCCAAGCTGTGTTCATTATCCCTACCTCACAGAAAAGGGAAAATGGCACCCAAAGTAAGTAGACCTGAGTTGAGTCTGTACATCTTCAGGGTCTATCCGGAGCCTGGAAATCCAAGGCAAAATTCTCTGCCTGGAATTTGGGGCTTCAGCTACCCAATCATCCCCTTTCCCCATGGTAACCCCAATATACACCCTCCTCTCAGCCACACCACATACCCTGCTCAACAAATCCTCCAGCCAGAACCTAATCAAATCCCCAAACAGAGGCATACGTTGGCTCCCAGAACAAGCCTTGCATCCCCCCACCTCCCACCAGACCTCCCAGATCCAGACCTCAGCCCCTGGCCTCTCTCCAGCCTCTCTCCCTCAGGCACATATGAGGCCATGCTCAAGAGCAGAAGCCTGTTTTCCACTTGGGAACCAAATCCAGAAAATGTAGGAATTTGGGTCATTGTATATCTTTGATGCTCTTTCACTATCGGACTCCATTAGTGAAGTGCTGCTGGCCTCTGCATCCTCAGGCTGAGTTCTCCCACCTCTCGCCCCTCCCCTCCTTCAACCCCAAACAACCCATAGGAAGTTTTCCTGTCCATGCCCCACCCCAGCCTTTTTCCCCTCAACTTAAAATTTTCCGATATCCAGGGTGGCACCTGTGGTTCAGCTGGTAGGGTGCTGGCCCCACATACCCAGGGTGGTGGGTTCAAACCCAGCCCTGGTCAAATTGCAACAAAAAAAATAGCAGGGCCTTATGGCAGGCACCAGTAGTCCCAGCTATTTGGGAGGCTGAGGCAAGAGAATCGCCTAAACCCAGGAGTTGGAGTGAGTTGTGTGATGCCACAGCGCTCTACAGAGGACAATAAAGTAAGACTCTTGTCTCTAAAAAAAAAAATTTCCACCATCCAACTAGCTTCTATTGTTAACTTTACTTTGATCCTTTTCTTTTTTTCTTTTCTTTTCATTTTTTAAATTTATTTTATTTTATTTCTTATTTATTTATTTTTTATTTTATTTATTTATTTATTTATTTTTGCAGTTTTTGGCCAGGGCTGGGTTTGAACCTGCCATCTCCGGCATATGGGACCGGTGCCCTACCCTTTTGAGCCACAGACGCCACCCTATCCTTTCTTTTCTTTTCTTTTCTTTTTTTTTTTTGTCTCACTCTGTTACCCCAAGCTAGAGTGCCATGGCATGGTAGCAACCTCAAACTCTTGAGTACAAGTGATCCTCTTGCCTCAGGTACTCCTCCCCAGTAGCTGGGATTAAAGTCATGCACCACAACACCCAAGTAGTTTTTCTAATTTTTTAGTAGATACCGGGTCTTGCTCTTTCTCGGGCTGGTCTTGAATTCCTGAACTCAAGCAATCCACCCACCTCAACCTTCCAGATTTCTAAGATGATAGACAGGAGCCATCTTGCCTGGTCTTACCTTGATATTTTTCAAATTTCTTCCCTATCCCTCCACATGGTTGAGGAGCTACACTTTTGTCTGTTTCTCATCTATATATTTTTTTCTTTTTCTTTTTGAGATAGAGTTTCAAGCTGTTGCCCTGGGTAGAGTGCTGGGACATCATAGCTCACAACAACTTCCAACTCTTGGGTTTGAGCGATCCTCTTGCCTCAGTTTTTCTATTTTTATTTTTTTGAGGCAGAGCCTCAAGTTGTCACCCTGGATAGAGTGCCATGGCATCACAGCTCACAGCAACTCCCAACTCCTGGGCTCAAGCGATTCTCCTGCCTCTGCCTCCCAAGTAGCTGGGACTACAGCCACCTGCCACAACACCCGGCTATTTTTTGGTTGCAGCCTTCATTGTTGTTTCGAGGGCCCGGGCTAGATTTGAACCTGCCAGCTCAGGTGTATGTGGCTGGTACCTTAGCTGCTTGAGCCACAGGTACTGAGACAGTTTTTCTATTTTTAATAGAGACAGGGTCTTGTTTTTGCTCAGGCTTGTCTGGAACTGGTGAGCTCAAGCAATCCACCTGCCTTAGCCTCCTAGATTGCTAGGATTACAGGTGTGAGCCACCTTGCCTGGCTCATCTGTATTTCTTGAGTCATTCCTTGTGTCCTACTTCCAAGCCTTGTGCAGGGAATATAATGACAAATACAACAAAACTAAAGAGATAATTTTTTTTTTGAGACAGAGTCTCACTTTGTCATCCTCAGTAGAGTGCTGTGGCATCACAGCTCACAGCGACCTCCAAGTCCTGAGCTTAGGTGCTTCTCTTGCCTCAGCCTCCCAAGTAGCTGGGACTACAGGCACCACCACAACACCTTGCTATTTTTTGTTGCAGTTTGGCTGGGGCCGGGTATGAACCAGCGCCCTACCCACTGAACCACAGGCACCACCCTTTTTTTCTTTTAGAGATGTGGTCAGGCTGGTCTTGAACTCCTGAGCTCAGGCAATCCACCCATCCAGCAAGAGATAATTATGGCACAATGAAATAAGGGCAACAATGCTCTCTCCGAGAGACTGCAGGCTTTTCAAAGGTGGAGGATTGTGTCTCCATTTTCAGTATCCTGGTGCGGGACCTGTGGCTCATTTCTACAGAGGAAAGAGGAGGAAACAGGCTCAGACAGAGTATGTAAGTTACTCATGGTTTGAGGTGATCACTGGCTGTGTTGAGATTTGAGGTCAGACCTGTGTGAGTCTGAAAGATTCTTGCCACCAGCAGAAGCTAGTGTGAGTCATGGACAGGATCAGGCTGTCTGGAGCCAGCTCAGCCACTGTTCACTGACCTCTACCTCTCAGCCATGATCCCTTTCCTCAGGCTCAGCCAGGGATGACTCACTGAAAAGAAGGTGTGTGGCTGTGGCTCACCCCAGGGTACCACTGCCACCATTATTTATTGTCACCATTACCTATATCTTCATTAGCCAAATCTTTGCTTATTAAGCAGTAAGGTAACTGAAGCATGCTGTGTCCTGTACTGAGCCCTCTGTCCTTGGGACATTTGAATATCCTATAACCTGTGATGTCAGTAAAAAGCCAACACCTGGCTTGGCGCCTATAGCTCAACCGGCTAAGGCGCCAGCCACGTACACCTAAGGTGGCGGGTTCGAATCCCCAGCCCGGACCCGCCAAACAACAATGACAGCTGCAACCAAAAAATAGCCAGGCGTTGTGGCAGGCACCTGTGGTCCCAGCTACTTGGGAGGCGGAGGCA